>JARQOC010000812.1:0-59743 GCA_033576535.1 Allobates femoralis | reverse complement strand
GCCACTGGATAGAGGCGTGCATGAGGTCCTCTTTAAATGATGTGTCCATTTTAAAACAAGTGGGTCTGTTGTAGTATTTCCGTAGTCAGGGAAGCCAAAGGTTGGGAGGAACCAAGATGCCCCTGGATAGAGGCGTGCATGAGGGCCTTTTCAAAAAATGTGCCCATTTTAAGCAACTGGGTCTTTTGTAGTATTGCCCTAGGCAGGGAAGTCAAACATTGTTTTGCATTTCAATGCCCCTGGATAGAGGTGTGCATGAGGGCCTATTAAAATGATGTGCCCATTTTAAGCAAGGGGGTCTTTTGTAGTATTGCCCTAGGCAGGAAAGCCAAAAATTGTGTGGCACTCTGATGCCTCTGGATAGAGGCGTGCATGAGGGCCTCTTTAAATGATGTGCCCATTTTAAGCAAGTGGGTCTTTTGTAGTATTGCCCTAGGCAGGGAAGCCAAAAATTGGGAGGCACCAATATGCCATTGGATAGAGGCGTGCATGAGGATCTTTTCAAAAAATGTGCCCATTGTAAGCAAGTGGGCCTTTTGTAGTTTTTGTCGAGCCCAATGGGACGAGGGTACTTGGTACCGGACCGTGTCTGCTGCGGGGAAAGTCACGGGTGGTCCTGGTCCGGTCCGTTTCCCGGGCCCAGGCAAATAAAAGGGGTATATTTACAGGGATTGTCAGTCGTGACGCCACCACCATATGCGGCCAGTCATGGGACCGCCGCTGCTGCAGAACCTCCGGGGATGATGGAATAGCAGCTTAGGTGTAATAGTTCCAGTGGGTAGAACTGTATTCCCCGGGGCAGTGATGGTATAGTCTATAATGGATATGAATGGTGAAGACGGGGTTAAAGGACACACACTCACGTTTAGTAGTCAAAGGTGCAATTCTCCTCTTCTCCTGTTGATGCAGCTTCTTCTAATCCGTGTGCAGAGCTCACAGGCTGATAGCTCTGTAGGTTGGAGCTCTCTGTTACTGAATGTAGGGCAAAGGTTGCAATCAATACACAGACTTACAGTTCTGCTGTTTTCCAAAGCTTTACTGCAGATGTTGTTGCAGGTTATAGTCCACGGAGTCTGTAATGGGGCTAAGCTCTCTCCCCACCCTGTCCGGGTCGTCAGCTTCCTCGTGCTGCACTGTGTGTGTGTCCTGAGCTGCTGCTTCTAGCTAAGCTGCTGGACTTCTCACTCTTTCTCTGCGTTCTGCTGGTACCACTTGGCTAGGCAACTTGAGTCCTCTGTGCTGTGCTGACCCCTCCGTGTTGCTTTGCACTGGTACTAGGGGCATCTAGAGATCCCACTGTTCATGGATTCAGTGTGCTGTGGGTGCCAGACACAGTACCGGATCCGGTGTCCGTTCCGTGCGCTCTTCTGGGGCAAGTGAAGGTATCACTCCAGCTCCCAGACGTGTTCCTCTGTCTGTAGTTCTCCTGTTCCTCCGACCCTTGCTAGGTCTGCACTGAGCTAACTCTGCTCTAAGTGTCCTCGTCACAGCCCTGCTCCGAGCTGAACTCAGCTTTCCCTCATGAGCAGGAGTATTTAAGGGAGCAGGTGGTGCTCCCCCTCCTGGCCCAGAGGTGCTAGTGTTTGTCAGTGTGTAGTGGGGAGAGAACCTATGTGGTGTTATTGTGGCACATTAACCCATGTGGTGCCACATTCCCCCTTAGTTAAATACAGTACTCCGGGACTGTAGAAAAACAAGTAACAAACTGTTAAACACAATTAATATTGACATAGACTTAAAAGTGAAAAAGTACAAAAATCACTAGAATGTGAAAAAGAGTCCAAAAAGTCAAAAAGCAGTCATTCCGGGGATTTAGTCTATTGCCTCCGGGCTGATACATGTATTCACAAGAGTTCTTACCACAACCAGTCCGTGGTATATATGGTCCATAAATGAATAAGAAGAAAAGTTCAAAGTTCATACAGGATAGTCTCTGTAGGTACTGAGCTTTTTAACATTGCACAACTATATACATTGTCCACGGGCGTTTCTGCTTAGGAGGCCTGGATTCACTACACCACCCCCAGGCACTTTCTTTCCCTAACTTAATATACATGGGGGTCAATCCAGTTCCTCCACCCTCTTGGACACAGTCATACCGGGTTCAATTTACGTTTACTTTACATTTAAACAAACTTATTTACATTACACATTTAATTACATCTTAATCTTTGTACGTAGCTGGTAACTGACCTTGCGTACTACGCTCTGATCTGCGCGATGTTGGTGGACTTAGTCTGATAGTGTGAGTGGACGTGTACCTATTTGGGGTGCTTGGTATTATGGCAGATGGGTATCTGACTGCAGGACTGGCAAGTTCGCTAGGACCAGGAATTTGTTCTTCCTCTTCAGATTCTACTTCCAGTTCTTCAAGTCTTGGGTCTTCTTCAGGTACCACGGTTCTGGTAACACGGGTTCAGGTAACACAGGTTCTGGTTTTGGGTCCACCATTGAAGGGAACGCAATCATTGGTACGACAACTGCTCCATGGTAATTTGGCCATGTTTTAGGGAAATCTCCTAGTACCGTGTGGAATACTTCTTTTTCCTTAGTAGGTTGGACCTGTACGGGTTCTACGACTTCAGGTGTCTTTAGTGTTTTTCAGTACACAGTTTAAGTTGATCACGAGATACGACTGCTGAAGTTTTTCCTTCATCTTTGCTTATTAAACAGGTTTTTACATTGTCTAGGTTAGATGGTAAGACTGTGTATGGGACGGTTTCCCACTGATTATCCAGTTTATTTGTGCGTCTCTTTCTCTTGAGCACTTGATCAACCTTCTTGTAATGGCATTGCTTGAGCATGTTTGTTAAAGGTTTTCTCTTGTCTTGCTCTTGCTTGCTGTAAGTTTCTTCTACGCATTCTTGCACTTGTTGATACTGTTTCTGAAGTTTGGTATCCCCAATCTGATTCTTCTTCTACTTCTGTATCTGGTTTTACGATTCCCATTTCTAGATCAATTGGTAGCTTATTCGGGTCTTGCACGCATAAGGTAGGTGGAGTGCCAGTTTGTAGAACTCACGGGTACATGGTTGTATAATTCTACCAAGTCAGGTAATTTTATCTGGCCACTGGTTTCTTTCTGATTCTGGTATGGTCTTTAAAAAGTTCAATTACAATATGATTCATCTTCTCGCATAAACCATTTGTTTGGGGATGGTACTGTTGTTGTGTGGATCTTCTTACAACCGTACATATTGCAGAATTTCTTGAATAGTTCAGATTCAAAAGCTGGACCTTGGTCTGCAAGGACTTGTTCTGGATAACCTGCGGGTCTACAGAAATGCGTCTGGAATGCTTTTGCTGCTGTCTTTGCTGTCAAATCTTTAACAGGTACCACCAGTAAGAAGCATGAGTAATGGTCCACGACGGTTAAGGCATAGACATAGCCTGACCAGCTTGGTGACAACTTGACGTGGTCTAATGCGACTAGCTCGAGTGGCTGCTTGGTTACTATTGGTTGAAGCAAAGCTTTCTGTGGATCTTTCCTTCTGAGGTTGCATGCGGCACATACTCAACACCACGTTCAATGGATCTTCTCATGCCAACCAATAGAATCTTTCTCTCAGGATTGCTTCTAATTCTTCCATCCGAAATGACCTGCGTAGTCATGATAAGCTTCTAAGACCATCTGGAGTGGCTCGCTTGGGCAAAATTATCTGCCAGACCAGTTCATGCGTTTTTAGGATTGGTATGTGTTCTGCAGTGCTTCCCTTGATGCAGGAACAACTTCCTCTATCTTTCCATAGCTGTATAGCTTCAGCTGGGGCATTTTGATCAGGGTGTGCGCGTTGTTGCGTAAAGCAGTTCTTTCACTACTTCACAGCTGGATCATTATCTTGGGCTTCAGCCCATCCGTAGTGTCTTAACGGGTTAAGATTTACTTCCTGCTTTCTTTGGTAGGCGCCGGGTTGATAATCTTGTACCTTTGAACGATGAAAGGCCGGTAGTTCAATCTCTTCCAACTCTTCCGGTTCCTCTTCCACGTCTTTCAGGTGCGGCATCCGTGATAAGGCATCTGCGTTCCCGTTCTTGCGACCTGCCCTGTATTTGATGACAAAGTTGTAATTAGATAGCCGGGCTATCCCATCTCTGCTCCTGAGCTCCTAATTTTGCTGTATTCAGGTGAGTCAACGGGTTGTTATCCGTGTAGATGGTGAATTCTGCACCTGCCAAGTAATGTTTAAAACGTTCAGTCACAGCCCAAACTACTGCATAGCTTTAACTTGAAGGAGCTGTAGTTCTCGGGAATTTCTTTCTGTAGGCCGGAGCTTCCTGCTTGCAAAGGCAAATAACTCTTTCTTTTTTGCTCCTTGCTTCTGCGACATCTGCTCCCAGTCCCACGTTGCTGGCATCCGTGCATAGAATGAAGGGTTGATGGTAATCAGGGTATGCCAGGATCTCTTTTCCGTCAGTGCACTTTTCAGCTTGTTGAAGGAATCTCTCTTTCCTCATCCCACCGTGTCAGGAAATTACAGGATGAAGTCTTCTTTGATCGTCCTACCAGAATGTCTTGCAGAGGAGTGCTACTTCGGAATCCTCTGATAAATCTATTATATAATTGCCGTAGCGACTTCTCGGGAGCGGTGCTGCTTCCGGTGGCTTGGTTAGCGAGTCCGAGCTGCCTCTGCTGGACTCTCCCCGTGGCCGCGTAGCGGCCACGGCGACTCCCGAAGCAATGCCCGCAAAGCGGGCATTGCGAGTCGTTGCAGCCTCGCGAAGCAATGCCCGCGAAGCGGCATTGCGAGTCGCTGACACCCACTAACCAAGCCACAGAAGCCTCATACTACTGTAGTGTACACCGCTATAGTATACTACAGTCCCATGCCCATAAGCGCCATGGGACTGTAGTATACCATCGCGCTGTACACTACAGCCCCTGCCGCTCTTACACACTACCCCGCCGCTGCTCCCTACGCCACTCTTACACACTACCCCCCACCACTAACCAAGCCACAGAAGCCCATAGTACTGTACTCTACACCGCTATAGTATAACTACAGTCCCATGCCCATAAAGCGCCATGGGACTGTAGTATACCATGCGCTGTACACTACAGCCCCCTGCCGCCCAACAGAAGCCCATAGTACTCTACTCTACACCGCTATAGTATACTACAGTCCCATGCCCATAAGCGCCATGGGACTGTTATCCATCGCGCTGTACACTAAGCCCCTGCCGCTCTTACACACTACCCCGCCGCTGCTCCCCTACGCCACTCTTACACACACCCCCCACCACTAACCAAGCCACAGAAGCCATAGTACTGTACTCTACACCGCTATATGTATACTACAGTCCCATGCCCATAAGCGCCATGGGACTGTAGTATACCATCGCGCTGTACACTACAGCCCCTGCCGCGCCACAGAAGCCCATAGTACTCTACTCTACACCGCTATAGTATACTACAGTCCATGCCCATAAGCGCCATGGGACTGTAGTATACCATCGGCTGTACACATACAGCCCCTGCCGCTCTTACACACTACCCCCCCCGCTGCTCCCCTACTCCGCTCTTACACACTACCCCGCCGCTGCTTCCCCTACACCCTAAGCCCCGTCGCACCTAACCCCTACCCTCTAAGCCCCGCCGCCTCCTACCTATGCACGCCGCTGTCGCTAACACCGCCGCCCACCCTACACCCAAGCCCCGACCCGCCGCACCCCCCACACCCTAAGCCCCGACCCGCGATACCCCCTAAGCCCCGCCGCCTATCCCCTAAGGCACCGCCGCACCCCTACACACCCTAAGCCCCGACCCGCCGATACCCCCTAAGCCCCGCCGCCTATCCCTAAGGCACCGCCGCAACCCTTACCACACCTAAGCCCCGACCCCCGATACCCCCTAAGCCCCGCCGCCTATCCCCTAAGGCACCGCCCGCACCCCTACACCCTAAGCCCCGACCCGCCGATACCCCCTAAGCCCCGCCGCCTATCCCCTAAGGCACCGCCGCACCCCTACACCCTAAGCCCGACCCACCGAATACCCCTAAGCCCGACGCCTATCCCCTAAGGCACCGCCGCCCCTAACCTCCCGCCGCTGTCCCCTGCCCCTCTCGCTAAAGCCCTACACCCTAAGCCCCCGCAGTCCCCTAACCAACGCCGCTGTCCACTAAGGCCCTACACCTCAAACCCCCGCCGTGCCCTAGCTAACGTCCCCGTCGATCACTTACATGCCTTCAAGTCATCTTATCGTCCGTCCGATCCACAAGTCCTCCGTCCGGCCAGGCGTCCTCTTCCTCCGGCCCCGGGGGTCTTCTGTCTTCTTTCCGCCATCTCCCCCCTTTCGCCGGCCCCGGGGATCTTCCACCTCCGACGTCCCTCTTTCGTTCTCATTAACATACAATGGAAGAAAAACCCCCATTCTAATCTCAATCAAGATCTGAGGTCCTCTTCTGATTGGCTGAGGGCAGTATACATCGACCAATCAGAAGAGCCCCTCAAAACTGAGACGCAGTTCTCATTCAGGTCCGACTTTTTTTTTCCCCATTGACATACATACCGATGTGTCGGCGATTTTATGGCCGCCCACCTGGTTCTATTTGTCGGCCCTAAAATCGCGGCACACCCGCTAATGCATCTCTATGGGCAGTCAGCCCGATTTCGGATTGAACGCCGACCAATCTGAATTCGAGCTCACTGCCATAGACATGCATTAGCGGTGTCTCCGCGATTTTGGGCCGACAAAATAGAACCAGGTGGCGGCCATAAAATCGCCGACACACCGCTAATGTATGTCAATGGGGAAACAAAAAGGCGGACCGCAATGAGAACTGCGTCCACTCTGACTTAAAAAAATAAATAAATTAAATAATAAAATAAATAATTTAAAAACAATTAAAAAATAATAAATAAATCATTAAAAAATAATATATAATTAATAAAAATAATAATAAAAAAAAAAAAAAAGCGGACCGCAATGAGAACTCTGTCTCCGCTAACTTTAACAAAAATAATTAAATTAAATAATAAAAAAATAATTTAAAAATAAAAAAAAAATAATAAATAAATCATTAAAAAATAATAAATAATTAAATAAAAATAATAAAAAAAAAAAAAAGCCGGACCTGAATGAGAACTGTGTACTCCGTCTAACTTAAACAAAAATAATTAATTAAATAATTAAAAAAAATTATTTAAAAATAATAAAAAAATAATAAAATAAATCATTAAAAAATAATAATATTCAATAAAATAATATATAAAAAAAAAAAAAAAAAGCGGACCTGAATGAGAACTCTGTCTCCGTCTAACTTTAACAAAAATAATTAATTAAATAATAATAAAAAAAATAATTTAAAAATAATAAAAAAATAATAAATAAATCATTAAAAAATAATAAATAATTAAATAAAAATAATAATAAAAAAAAAAAAAAAACCCGGACCTGAATGAGAACTGTGTCTCCGTCTAACTTAAACAAAAATATTAATTAAATAATAAAAAAATAATTTAAAAATAATAAAAAAATTATAAATAAATCATTAAAAAATAATAAATAATTAAATAAAAATAATAATAATAAAAAAAAAAAAACCCGGACCTGAATGAGAACTGTGTCTCCGTCTAACTAAACAAAAATAATTAATTAAATAATAAAAAAAATTATTTAAAAATAATAAAAAAATAATAAATAAATCATTAAAAAATAATAAATAATTAAATAAAAATAATAATAATAAAAAAAAAAAAAAGTCGGACCTGAATGAGAACTGTGTCTCCGTCTAACTTAAACAAAAATAATTAATTAAATAATAAAAAAAATAATTTAAAAATAATAAAAAATAATAAATAAATCATTAAAAAATAATAAATAATTAAATAAAAATAATAATAAAAAAAAAAAAGTCGGACCTGAATAGAGAAACTGTGTCTCCGTCTAACTTAAACAAAAATAATTAATTAAATAATAAAAAAAATAATTTAAAAATAATTAAAAAATAATAACAAAATAATCATAAAAAAAAAAAAAATTAATAATTACACAAAAATTATCTAAATTTAATAATAAAAAAAAAAAAAAAAAAAAAAAATTAAAAATAATTAATTAAATAATTTAAAAATAATACAAAAATAATAATAAAAAAAAAAAAAATAATAATGAAAAAAATATTATAAAAATTTGACGATTAATAACAATTAATAAAAAAAAAAAAAATATTAAAAAAAAAAAAAAAATCAATAATTATAAAAAAATAATAAAAATAAAAAAACATAATAATCAAAAAAAATTGATAAAAATTTTAATAATCAAAAAAATTATTAAAAAAATATTATACAATAATAAAAAAATAAACCAAAAAATTAATAAAAAAAATTATCAAAAAAAAAAAAAAAAAACACACACAGTCGTTGCTATTACGCTATTTATTGCCGCGATTCGCTGATTGACACTTCGGCTTCGTCGAATGATGGCTCTGAGCCGAGTCGTCTGCCCGCAAATAGAACCAGCGGCTCGGCCATAACATCGCCTCCTTTGTCTATCTCTCTCCATAGGAAGGCGCCGTCCAATCACAATCGCCGCGCCTTTTTTGAAAATTACATAGCGACCAATCACATTCATTGGCGCCAGCTTTCTGAAGTTGCCGCCCTCCAATCAGATAAGCCCGCTTATTTATAGCGGGAACTTTGAATCTTCAACCTCTTTGAATCCTCTTTGTGGGAGAACGAGAACCTATCGCTGGACTATCTGTTGGAGTATATTTCTGCCGAGAAATCCATCCTTCGTGAGGGTCTTTCGAGGACAACGAGAAGCTACCGCTGGACCGTCTGTTCGACAACATTTGAGCCGAGATATCCATCCTTCGTGCGGGACGTCGGGAAGCAAGCGCCGGATCGGGATCTGCGATTGATCAGCTAAGATATCCTTTGGACAATCTACCTTTTCACATCAGAGCTATATTCCTGATGCTGACTTTTATTTTCACCTCTTTTTTACTATCTTTCTTTTTCACCACTTTTACTATTTTGCCCCATGCAGCGCCAATCGCCGCTGCATGGAGCGTCCGCCACTGTTCGGACACTTCGCCGCTGAAAGCGCCGACTTCTGCGCTACAAGCGCAAACTTCGGCGCTTCTAGCGGCCTCCGCGGTCTATGAGACCGCTGTGTCCGAACATGCATTCACGCGCCGCCCGTACAACTCGCCGCTCTAAGATGGCCGACGCGAAATCTTCATTCATAAAATGGCGCTAGACTTCAGCCGCCGTGTGATTGGCCAGCGGAATCTTCATACACATGGCGCCGTCAATCCGGTTGGTCGGCGGTATTGTGTGAAGATGCCGCTGTCCTATCAAAACTCAGCGGGGCGGAGCTATAGACTTCCACTCTCCCGAACGCCGTGTCCGAAAATCGCACCAGGGGCTCGGCAAGGAAAGTTCCCTGCATTTTCAAATTTGCCGCCGCGATTCTCATTGGATGTCGACTTCCCATAGACATCCATTGAGAAATGAGCCGCGATTCTGATTGGTTGTTCTTTATGGCGCTTTGATTCCGATTGGTCACCGCACAGCGGGGACTTCGAAAATTTCTTGCCGAGCGCCTGGTACGATTTTCGGATATGCCGTTCGGCCGGCTGGAAGTTTGTAGCTCCGCCCCGCTGAGTTGTGTTTGGGAAACAGCGGCATCTTCACACAATACCGCCGACCAAACCGGATTGACGGCGCCATGTGTATGAAGATTCTGCTGGCCAATCACACGGCGGCTGAAGTCTAGCGCCATTTTATGAATGAAGATTTCGCGTCGGCCATCTTAGAGCGGGAAATTTGAATTGGTGAACAATGAAAAAGTAAAATGCTGTTTTCACAGTACATTCTCACATCAGACTATATATTCCTAATGCCTATGCTTATATTAACCCTTTGTTTTTACAAATTATATATCAGCTACATTTATCCATACTGCCCTCTTCTTTTCATACTTTATTAACCCCTTCTATTCTATTTCTCCTCCATTTGCTATCTGACTATGTGCAGTACTAAGGCCATTTTAATATTAACCCCTTCTATTCTATTACTGCCACACTGCCTATCTCACTATCTGCTCTACTAAGGCCATTTTAATATTAACCCTTTCTATTCTATTACTGCTACACTGCCTATCTCACTATATGCTGTACTACGGCCATTTTAATATTAACCCTTTCTATTCTATTAGTGCTACACTGCCTATATCACTATCTGTTGTACTACGGCCATTTTTACTATTAACTCTTTCTATTCTATTAGTGCTACACTGCGTATCTCACTATCTGCTGTACTACGGCCATTTTAATATTAACCCCTTCTATTCTATTAGTGCTACACTGTGTATCTCACTATCTGCTCTACTACGGCCTTTTTTATATTAACCCTTTCTATTCTATTAGTACTACACTGCATATATCACTATCTGTTGTACTACGGCCATTTTATTATTAACCCCTTCTATTCTATTATTGCTACACTGCCTATCTCACTGTGTGCTGTACTACGGCCATTTTAAAATTAACCCTTTCTATTCTATTACTCATACACTGTGTATCTCACTATCTGCTCTACTACGGCCTTTTTTATATTAACCCTTTCTATTCTATTAGTGCTACACTGCGTATCTCACTATCTGCTGTACTACGGCCATTTTAATATTCACCCCTTCTATTCTATTAGTGCTACACTGCCTATCTCACTATCTGTGTACTACGGCCATTTTAATATTAACCCCTTCTATTCTATTAGTGCTACACTGCGTATCTCACTATCTGCTGTACTACGGCCATTTTTAATATTAACCCCTTCTATTCTATTAGTGCTACACTGCCTATCTCACTATCTGCTGTACTACGGCCTTTTTTATAGTAACCCCTTCTATTCTATTAGTGCCACACTCCGTATCTCACTATCTGCTGTACTAAGGACATTTTTTACATTAACCTCTTCTATGCCTTTTCTATTTTAGTTGCACCATGACTTTTTTTTAGGGTTTATAAACTCATACATTAACCCCTTCTATTCTCTTTGCTATTCAATAACTGTGTCACTATGTGCTGCACATCTGTGATTTTACAACTTCACCACACATGGCCAGAAAAAAACCCATCTGCTGCGATTGCCGATTAAACCTTGCACTTGCTGCGCTGTTGCGGGAATACCCATACAAACTATAGGAATACTTGCGGCAGGTGCGTCAAGTTCATTTGTTTTTTGTAGCAACACTTGACCCAACTGCTAAATCGCAGTGGCCGCAAGTCCCCTTATGGTTTCTATAGGGATTACCGCTACCGCACTGCAACTGCAATGTTCATGTGGCTATCGCAGCAGATGCATTTTTTTCAATGCATCTACCGCAATTTTATCTAAAGAGCTGATGTGAAAGGGCTATAAGGCAATTTGTACATTAACCCGTTCTATTATATTTCTGCCCCCCTTGCTATCTCAGTATGTGGTCCACAAAGGCTATTTATACATTTTCCTCTTCTATGCCATTTGCCATTTTGTTTTCCGACACTATGTTTTATAGGGTTCGAAAATGCTACATTAACCCCCTACTTTCAGTTTGCTATTCACTAAACTGTGTTACTACGTCCTGTACTCAGGGCATTTGCAATTTAAACTCTTCTATACTATTTGAATTTATTTTAACATCCACAATCTTTTATAGGATGTAAGTCCTACATTAACGTCTTCTATTGTTTTGCCTATTCACTGTCTATGTCACTATGTGGTATACTACTGGCATTTAATTACAAAATACTTTCATACTAATTTTATTTTTATTAATCGTCCAGTATTTTTTATGCGTGCCAATGCTATATTAGGTCTGGGAACTTGCTCTCAACCTTATGGAGAGAGCGAAGTAGGTGAGGAGATTGTAAGCCACTTCCCTCCTCTCAGATATATGATATATGCAAATTTGCACTTCACTAAGGAAGTTGAGAAACTCCCGCTTAAATGTAGCACGGGAGTTTCTCAACTTCCTTAGTGAAGTGCAAATTTGCATATATGCATATATCTGAGAGGAGGGAAGTGGCTTACAATCTCCTCACCTACTTCGCTCTCTCCATAAGGTTGAGAGCAAGTTCCCAGACCTTGTCTTAGCCCACTCACTCTGCCAGATCAGAATATCCCACACACTACACTGATGAGGGGCAGGTACCCCGAAACGCAGCGTCTGTAGTTTGGGGTTCTGATCTGGCAAAATTCCTTAGTTATATTAAAAGCTTGTAGGAAAGCGATTATGACTTTGAGGAAGCTGCTTAAATGTAGCACGGGAGTTTCTCAACTTCCTTAGTGAAGTGCAAATTTGCATAAATGCTATATTAACTACTTACAGGCTCTTTGACTTTTTCTTTTGGAGTTAGGAGTCAGTCATCACACGGTTACGAGTACGTTAACCCATTATATGTCAATTTTTATTATTTTTCTTAGTAATGACTCTGTTGCACTACTACCTGTCTTATTTTTAACAGTTTGGTGGTAATGCTACCTGCCCAGTTGACATCAGCGGTTATTTGAAATTGCACTAGATGTCCTGACACAATTGCATCCGCTTGCTTTGCTGCATTGCCACCGCATAACTGCTGCACTTGCAGTGTCGTTCCGCTAATCCCCATTGTACGTATAGGGGAACTTGCCACAGCTCCCGCCACCATAAAAAGCGTGGTCACCCATCTTTTTTTTTCCATACAGGACCTGCTACAAGTGCAAAATCCAAATTGCTGCACCTACTGCAAATAAATAGATACTGACTATTATGCCGATTATAATGAGTATGGGGATTCACGTAAACGCTTGCAAGTCCTGCAGTTATGCTGTGGCTATGCGCCACATGCACCAGATGCTGTTTTTCCAACGCTTATGATGCTATTTGAAATTAATGCTCATGTCAAAGTCTCTGTCATTCCAGTAGGATATTCACTACTTTTACATACATAATATTTTACACTCTATTAGTGACTGGGTACCCTTTCACACGTCCATTGTATATGCACATTTACATACTTTTATAACATGGCCTAAGATTTAAATTTTAAACTCGATTTCTCCATACCCGTCACCAGGGCTGTAGTTGCGTAACGTTACACTACATCACCGCATTTACGTTACTTTTTACATTGACCTGACTCTTACAATATCTCATACGCAAGTTGCCTTATTTCTTTTTTCACCCTGCTTTGTCACATTCTGCTATTTCATACTTCACGTTTAGCCCGCTGTTTCCCCTATTCCACCAACAAAAATAAAAACCACTACTTCTGCTATAATACCAAAACCTTTAGTTCTTGGTAGAAATTAACCGTAACTCTGCTTTTTTTCAACACCTTATGAAACAACAACCTTGCTGGTGGTTATGCAGAAATTGATGTCATCCTGCTTCTATTAACGTTTTTATTACAATGTTGAAAATTTGCTTTGATACCGTGTATCGCAAAGGCCCATTACATCCATTTTTTTTGCCTTCACGGCAGTTTAAGGAATTTTAACACACTCATTGCCATTCAATACTCCATACAGTTAACATCATTACATCTTTCTTTGTTACTTTAAATAAGTCTATCATTTCATTATAACAGGTTTTGGAAAACCATACTTTAGTTTTATTGTTTTTGTCTGTTTACACAGTTAGTATTCATTGTTTCCTTAACTAACACACTCTAGCTCATTTTCCATTTCATTCACTCACTATTCTTACTAAGATGAGCTCTCCAACACAAAATATCACTCTTGCCAAGGAGGCTGCATCTACACCGAAGAAGAAGCGTGCAGAGAAAACTTTGGAACAGAGACGCCGTCGGTTAGATCAAGATAAGGCTGCTAAAGCTAAACGCATTGCAGAGGAGAGTTTGGAAGAGAAACGTGTTCGTTTAGATCTGCGTAAGGCTGCTAAGGAGAAACGTACTGCAAAGGAGACTTCAGAAGAGAGGCGTCTTCGCTTAGATACTGATAAGGCTGCTAAGGCAAAACGCCTTGCTGAAGAGACCTTAGAAAGGAGACGTATTCGCTTAGATCGTGTTAAGGCTGCTTACGCCAACAGAATTGCAAATGAGACTTCTGCAGAGAGACGTATTCGGTTAGATAGGGCTAAGGCTGCTAAACTCAAACGGTTTGGTAAACTCTCTTCTCCACTGAGACGTTTTTCGTTGGATGCTGCAAAGACCGCTTTACATACACGTATTTCGGGAGTGTCTTCTGAAAAAACAAGCCAACGAATGGAAACAAGAGCCATGACTGCACGTTCCACATGCAAACAAACAAAAATTCCAGTCACTGAAGAACCGTCTGACACAGATGCTACTCCTGCCTCTTCGTGTACTGACATTTTACCAAGTGAACTGCCTTTAATACCTCCCATTACCTCTATGGAAATCAAAAAAGGAAAGGTTCGCAAGGTGTCTGTGCGTATGCGCAAGAAGGGTGTGGAGGAGAGTTCTGAAGAAAGACAACTTCCCTTGGACAAGGAAAAGTCTGCTTTGAAAACACCCCTTTCAATACAGTCTTTAGAAGGAAGGACAGAACGATTAGGCAAAAAATCTATCACTCTGCCTCAACGACGCAAACAGAAAAAGTTAATGCCTGCAGGAGATCCGTCTGATCCTCAGACTGCTGCCACCTCTTCGTCTGATCCTCAGACTGCTGCCACCTCTTCATCTGATCCTCAGACTGCTGCCACCTCTTCATCTGATCCTCAGACTGCTGCCACCTCTTTGTCTGATGCTCAGACTCCTGCCACCTCTTCGTCTGATCCTCAGACTGCTGCCACCTCTTCATCTGATGCTCTGACTGCTGCCACCTCTTTGTCTGATGCTCAGACTCCTGCCACCTCTTCTTCTACTATCTTGACTACAACTGAACAGCCTTTACTGCATCGCAAGGCCACATCAAAAAGAAAACACTGTGCTGAGGAGACGCCATACAGCAAACAGTGTAAAATTTTGAGGCTTAAAAGGACAAGACAGATGCGTCAAGATACAGAATCTCCTACATCTAGACAAGTCCACTTGGCCCATTTGGCTACATTACGTCGTGAAGAACGTCAAACTTCTTCTTCCACTTCTATATTGCAACAGGCAAACGGAATTTATATTCCACTTCTTCATTTATTGAATGTTTGGAATCTACATCCCTTCCACGTCTCATTTATGTAGGATTACATAATAAATTTCTACGTTCATTCTATTCACCTCTCCTACATGAAAGGGGATTTATTGATCAGGATCATGTTATTGCAGAACATTTCTGTGGTTTCATGAATGTAATATGTGAACATTGTGAGGCTCGACATTTTACTGCTGAACGACCATCAGATCAACAGTTTACTCTTTGTTGCCACAAGGGAAAAGTAAAGGTACCATTACCTCAATACCCGCACGTCTTCCAACGCCTGCTGAAAGGAGAGCGTGAGTACAGTCAAAATTTGATGGAGAATATAAGGAGCATTAATAGTTCTTTTGCTTTTGCCTCCATGGGTGCCCATGTTTCTCTACCTCCTGGACATGGACCATACTGCTTTCGTATTCATGGGCAAATTTATCATCGCACTGGAACACTCCATCCTGCTCAAGATCAAACTCCAGCATATGCACAACTGTACATTTTAGATACTCTAAGCGCTACAGACCAACGGCTACAGTCTCCAGAAAATGTTAAATGTAATTCTACTTTAATGAGTATCATTGCTCTTCAATTGGATAATATTAATCCCTTTGTTTCGGCCTACAAAATGCTACGTCAAGTTGAATTAGAAGAAGAACAGAAGGCAGTAGAACATGGCACAAAAATGCCAAATATTATCATGGCCATTAAACAAGACAGAGGCCAAGACCCGAGACGCTATAACAATCCTACTGCCAATGAAGTTGCTGTGGTCTTTGAAAATGCTGATGGAGAGCCACCATTCAATAGAGACATTTTAATTCATTTGAAACCTGATCCAAATAACCCCTTGGCCCCAAAAACACAGCAAGTCAGTATTCTACACAGCAATTTAGATGCATTACTCTATCCTTTATTTTTTCCTCATGGAGAACAAGGCTGGCATGAGGGACTCAAGCATCAAGGCAAAAGTCAACGCCGGGTTACACAGCTCCAGTATTACTGCTATTTGCTGTCTGTACGGAATCAGTTCAATCCTGTCCTGAATGGTGGCAAACTAACACAGCAGTACTTAGTGGATGCGTATGTGAAAATCGAGGCTAATCGCTTAAATTTTATCCGTCATCATCAAAAGGATTTAAAAGTGGAGGATTATTGCGTACTCCAGGAACATCTTCTGAAACAATCTGTTGAGAAAGGTATTCCCATTGGCAAGACCGTCATTTTACCATCTTCTTTTGAAGGCAGTCCCAGAAACATGCAGCAACGCTATCAGGATACCATGGCTATTGTGACTAAATTTGGACGACCAGATCTTTTTGTAACCATGACCTGTAATCCTAAATGGAGGGAGATTACAAACAATTTAGAGCCATGGCAGCGTGTGGAACATAGACCTGATTTAGTGGCCCGTGTCTTCAGAATTAAACTGGAAGCCCTATTAAAAGAAATTAACACTGGATTATTTGGCAAAGTTTGTGCAATGGTTCATGTGATTGAATTCCAAAAGCGTGGCCTACCACACGCTCATATTTTGATCATTCTGGATAGCAAATCCAAACTAAGAACTGAGGTTGAAGTGGATAATATAGTTTGGGCTGAAATCCCTGATCCAGAAGAATACCCTCTGCTCCATGACATTGTGATGCAACACATGATTCATGGACCCTGTGGTCAACACAACCCCAATTCTCCATGTATGGATCTTGGCAAGTGTAAGAAAGGTTTTCCTAAAGATTTCCAACCAAGAACACTCATAGCTAAGGATGCGTACCCTACTTATCAAAGAAAGGAAGGATCATCCTTTCAAATCCGTTCAAAGATGATTGATAATTCTTGGGTTGTTCCCTATAACCCTTACCTACTATTAACATACAAGTGTCATATTAATGTTGAGGTATGTGCTTCCATTCAAAGTGTAAAATACCTATTCACATATGTCTACAAAGGACATGATAAAGCCAATCTTGAAATTTGCCAAACCAATATTCACCATGATGAAACACATCAATTCATGGATTCAAGATACGTGAGTGCACCGGAGGCAGCTTGGCGAATATTTGCTTACCCGATGCATAGACAATCGCACTCCATTATTCGCCTGGCCGTACATCTCCCACATTCTCAACCGCTTTATTTTCATGAGGATGACTCTGTTGACGACATCAGTTGCACAATGCACAGAAAATCTACTCTGATGGGCTACTTTGAGCTGAATGAGAGTAACCCGCATGCTCATGATTACTTCTACCGCCAAATTCCAGAGCACTATGTTTGGAAAGAAGGTGCATGGGAAGTTAGAAAGCGAGGAGGTTCTTCAGTGATTGGAAGAATGTATACTGTTAGTATGAAAGATCAAGAACGGTACTATTTGAGGTTGTTGTTACTGCATGTCAAAGGAGCAACAAGTTTTGACAACATTAAGACTGTTAATGAAGTGAC
The DNA here is from genome assembly GCA_033576535.1 of Allobates femoralis. NCBI lineage: Eukaryota > Metazoa > Chordata > Amphibia > Anura > Aromobatidae > Allobates > Allobates femoralis. The sequence continues at coordinate 42,232 of JARQOC010000812.1, read as the reverse complement.
ATACCCAACTTTCAAAGAGGCAGCATTAGCTCTTGGATTGCTCTTCGATGACACTGTTTGGAGAAATACTTTATTGGATGCCTGTGTTCTCAACATGCCTGCACAGCTTCGTGATATGTTCGCATATATATGTATTTTTGGTCCTCCAGCTCATCCATTGGAGTTGTGGCAAGAATTTAAACAAGACTTTATCCAGGACTACTGCCATGCATATCACTCCAACACTGAGGAGTGTGAGAATTGTGAAGGATATGCTATGACTGATGTCCAAACTATTCTAAAATTTCATGGCAAAACTTTTACTGATTTTAATCTACCACGACCAAAAAGAAAGCCATACATCGCTCCACTATACAACAAGGATGATGAGTTAAGAAGAGCTCAGCAAATGAAAGCTACTTTAAATGACCACCAACTTTTGGCCTATGATGCGATCAATCAAGCTTTACACGATAGAAGTGGACAACCTAAGTGCTTTTTCATTGACGGTCCAGGTGGCAGTGGTAAAACATACCTGTATGATTTATTAATTCATGAACTAAGAGGAGAAGGCGAAATTGTCTCACCTGCAGCCAGTACAGGGATTGCAGCTAACTTACTGCAAGGAGGAATAACCATCCATTCACTTTACGGAATACCAATTCCAATCAATGAAACTTCCGTTTCAAGGATTAAAAATGATACAGATGCTGCACAACATTTGAAAAGTACCAAACTTTTCATTATTGACGAGTCCACTCTGTTATCTAAATATGCATTGCATGTGATTGATCAACTTTTACGGGATGTCATGACAACAGATATCTCCAAGAAAAATACAGCACCTTTTGGAGGGAAAGTCATTGTTCTGGGAGGAGACTTTCGACAGTGTCTGCCTATCATCCCACATGGTACAAGAACTGACATTATAGAGAGTTGTATTAAATACTCACGACAATGGCAGCTTTTCACTCAATTGCCACTCTTCAACAATATGCGCTCCATTGATCCTGATTATAGCCGTTGGTTACTTCAACTGGGAAATGGTGAATTGTCCAATGATTTCAACCTTGGAGATGATACCATTGAAATCCCACAAGACATGATCTGCACTGGCTCAATCATTCTTGCTATATTTGGTGAAAACATTGTCATTGATGTAGATAACAATGAAAGCATTCAGATTGCTGCATCACATGCCATTCTTTGCCCTAAAAATGACCATGTGGATATGGTGAACTCTAAGGTCATGGATTGCATTGCTGGTGAATACACTGAATACATTAGTGATGATTCCATTGATCCTGATGAGACTGAAGATCCAGATCAATATCCAGTGGAATTTTTAAATTCACTCACACCAACGGGAATGCCTTCTCATCGCCTCAAATTAAAAATCGGTACCATTGTCATGCTTTTGCGCAACTTTAACAGCAGAAAAGGTCTTTGCAATGGGACTCGCTTGATTGTCATTGCTTTGTTTGACAATCTGATTCAAGCAAAAGTCATTACTGGCTCTGCAGAAGGAAATGTGGTGTTTATTCCAAGGATTGATTTATCTCCATCAGAGACTGGATTACCTTTCAAGTTAAGACGTCGACAATTTCCCTTGAAGCCTGCTTTTGCCATGACCATCAACAAATCCCAAGGCCAAACACTGGAGAAAGTAGGGATTTTTTTGCCAGAACCTGTTTTTGGACATGGACAGTTATATGTGGCTTTTTCACGAGTGAAAAGGCGATGTAATGTTAAGGTGAAAGTGCTGGATACACCCATTCAAGGAAAGTTGGTGCCTAATTCTGAAAAAGTCTTTACTAAAAATATTGTCTATAAGAATATTTTATCTTAAATTCTTTTGATATATATTACATTTACATACATGATGGATATAACAATGAAAGCATTCACATTGCTGCATCACATGACAATCTTTGTCCTAAAAATGTCCATGTGGAAATGGTGAACTTTCAGGTTATGGATTGCATTGCTGGTGAATACACTGAGTACATTAGTGATGATTCCATTCAGACTGAAGATTCAGACCAATATCCAATGGAATTTTTAAATTCACTCACACCAATGGGAATGCCTTATCATCGCCTCAAATTACACATTGGTACTATTGTCATGCTTTTGCACACCTTTAAGAGCATAAAAGGTCTTTGCAATGGGAATCGCTTCATTGTGATCACTTTGTTTGACAATCTCATTCAAGCAAAAGTCAGTTCTGGGTCTGCAGAAGGAAATGTGGTGTTTACTTCAAGGATTGATTTATCTCCATCATAGACTGCTTTACCTTTTAAGTTAAGACATCGACAATTTACCATAAAGTCTACTTTTCCCATGACCATCAACAAATCCCAAGGCCATACACTGGAGAAAGTAGGGATTTTTTTGTCCAACAACCCATTTTTGGACATGGACAGTTATATGTGGTTTTTTCACGACTGAAAAGAAGATGTATTGTTAAGGTGAAAGTACTGCATGCACCCATTCAAGGAAAGTTGCTGCCTCATTCAAAAAAAGTCTTTACAAAAAATATTGTCTATAAGAATATCTTATTTTACATTCTTTAGATATATTTATCATGTATGTAAATGTAATATATAACAATGAAAGCATTCACATTGTTGCATCACATGACAATCTTTGTCCTAAAAATGTCCATGTGGAAATGGTGAACTCTCAGGTTATGGATTGCATTGCTGGTGAATACACTGAGTACATTAGTGATGATTCCATTCAGACTGAAGATTCAGACCAATATCCAGTGGAATTTTTAAATTCACTCAAACCAATGGGAATGCCTTATCATCGCCTCAAATTACACATTGGTACTATTGTCATGCTTTTGCACACCTTTAACAGCATAAAAGGTCTTTGCAATGGGAATTGCTTCATTGTGATCACTTTCTTTGACAATCTTATTCAAGCAAAAGTCAGTTCTGGGTCTGCAGAAGGAAATGTGGTGTTTACTTCAAGGATTTATTTATCTCCATCATAGACTGCCTTACCTTTTAAGTTAAGACATCGACAATTTACCGTAAAGTCTACTTTTGCCATGACCATCAACAAATCCCAAGGCCATATACTGAAGAAAGTAGGGATTTTTTCCCCAACAACTCATTTTTGGACATGGACAGTTATATGTGGCTTTTTCACGAGTGAAAAGAAGATGTATTGTTAAGGTGAAAGTACTGCATACACCCATTCAAGGAAAGTTGCTGCTTCATTCAGAAAGTCTTTAAAAAAAATATTGTCTATAAGAATATTTTATTTTAAATTCTTTACATATATATTACATTTACATACATGATGGATATAACAATGAAAGCATTCACATTGTTGCATCACATGACAATCTTTGTCCTAAAAATGTCCATGTGGAAATGGTGAACTCTCAGGTTATGGATTGCATTGCTGGTGAATACACTGAGTACATTAGTGATGATTCCATTCAGACTGAAGATTCAGACCAATATCCAGTGGAATTTTTAAATTCACTCACACCAATGGGAATGCCTTATCATCGCCTCAAATTACACATTGGTACTATTGTCATGCTTTTGCACACCTTTAACAGCATAAAAGGTCTTTGCAATGGGAATCGCTTCATTGTGATCACTTTGTTTGACAATCTCATTCAAGCAAAAGTCAGTTCTGGGTCTGCAGAAGGAAATGTGGTGTTTACTTCAAGGATTGATTTATCTCCATCATAGACTGCTTTACCTTTTAAGTTAAGACATCGACAATTTACCGTAAAGTCTACTTTTCCCATGACCATCAACAAATCCCAAGGCCATACACTGGAGAAAGTAGGGATTTTTTGCCCAACAACCCATTTTTGGACATGGACAGTTATATGTGGCTTTTTCACGACTGAAAAGAAGATGTATTGTTAAGGTGAAAGTACTGCATACACCCATAAAAGGAAAGTTGCTGCCTCATTCAGAAAAAGTCTTTACAAAAAATATTGTCTATAAGAATATTTTTTTTTTAAATTCTTTAGATATATCTATCATGTATGTAAATGTAATATATAACAATGAAAGCATTCACATTGCTGCATCACATGACAATCTTTGTCCTAAAAATGTCCATGTGGAAATGGTGAACTCTCAGGTTATGGATTGCATTGCTGGTGAATACACTGAGTACATTAGTGATGATTCCATTCAGACTGAAGATTCAGACCAATATCCAGTGGAATTTTTAAATTCACTCACACCAATGGGAATGCCTTATCATCGCCTCAAATTACACATTGGTACCATTGTCATGCTTTTGCACACCTTTAACAGCATAAAAGGTCTTTGCAATGGGAATCGCTTCATTGTCATCACTTTATTTGACAATTTCATTCAAGCAAAAGTCATTACTGGGTCTGCAGAAGGAAATGTGGTGTTTATTCCAAGGATTTATTTATCTCCATCAGAAACTGCCTCACCTTTCAAGTTAAGACGTCAACAATTTCCCGTGAAGTCTACTTTTGCCATGACCATCAACAAATCCCAAGGCCATACACTGAAGAAAGTAGGGATTTTTTTGTCACAAACAGTTTTTGGACATGGACAGTTATATGTGGATTTTTCACGAGTAAAAACACGATGCAATGATAAGGTGAAAGTGTTGGATACACCCATTCAAGTCAAATTGCTGCCCAGTAGTGAAATACTCTTTACTACAAATATTCTCTCTAATATTTTATTTTAAATTCTTTAGATACATGTTAGATTTACATACATACTTACTTTCTAATTAAATACAAAAATTACAATAAATTAGTTTAGCCATAGATGTATAGCAATAGAAAAAAAAAAATATATATTATTTGTTATACAAAAAGATATTAAAATTAGTTATTATATATACAATAGTTATTTAATAAATATAGTCATTAGTGTTCATTTTCAATAACAATATAGTATATAGAAATATTTTAGTTTAAATTCTTTATATGCATATTACATTTAAATACATAATTATTTTCTAATTAAACAAAAATATTCTTTGCCCATAGATGTGTAGGAATTGACCAAAAAAATTATAAAAAAATAGTTTACAAATAGATGTATAGCAATAGAAATAATCAAAAATACCAAACAAATTACTTTCGTTTTAGATAGACATTATAATTAGTTATTAAATATTAAATAGGTCTTTAAGAAATATAGTCTTTAGTTTCACTTTTCACTAAAAATATAGTGTATAAAAATATTTTACTTTTAATTATTTACATACATATTCTATTTACATACATACTTTCTAATTAAACACAAATATTACAATAATTTAATTTAGCTATAGATGTAGAAGAATAGAAATAGACAAAAATACCACAAATATTACTTTTTTTATAAAGATATTATAAATAGGTTTTAGATATAAAATAGTTATTTAAAATATATAGTACTTACTTTTTTAGCTTTTGAACTTTCTTTTTAAATTTCATAGTATATGTATATAAACACACATTTTATAGTAGATTGTAGATGTGTATCATCTAAATGCTTGCATTTAGTGATAAGAACCTGAAGCTTCAGCAGGATAGCTGCTGCAAGATTTCATTTTCTTTTTACACAGGGTCAGGTTTTTGTGAACAGCTAAGGCTGCCTTCAGATTTGCAGATGCATCTGCAGCGTTTTGAAAATGCATCTGGAATCATCTGCATGCAGACGGTAGACCCTATCTTTATAATGGGACGCATGGTGTCTGCAGATGCTTGCAGGCAGCTGTGCACACACATTTACTCCTATATGTGATCTGTGCGCAGGCGGATGCCTGAATACAAATCACACACTCCCACCATCACCAGGGATGCAACATGTCGTGTCCCTGGTGCGGAGTAGAGTCTGTGATCTGTACCCAAGCATCTGCCTGCGCAGAGATCACATATAGGAGTGAATGGGTGTGCTCGGCTGTCTGGAAGCATCTGCAGACACTGTGCGTCCCATTATAAAGATAGGGTTTACTGTCTGCATGCAGATGCATCTGCAAAATGCTGCAGATGCATCTGCAAGTCTGAATGCAGCATTAGAGACGGGTGGGACAGCTGTTCACACACATCTCTATCTTGAAGTGTGTTCTGTACATATAAATACATACATACATATAGGTACATATTTAGACACATAGATACATATTTAGACACATAGGGAAAGAATAGACATTTTCTTTTTAAATCTGACTTATTCTGCTATTTGTGGAATTTATAGTGTGAACACATCAATTTTGACACTTGCTGTCTAATGGTGACCTACAGCACTCTTACTGTAAGTTGCATGAAATGTTAATGGAATTTGTGCTTTACTTGCAGTAGTTGCGGCACATGTGCTTTCAACAGTTTCAACTGCCAAAATCACAGTTAGCTCTGATTTTTAGTGGTTGCATTTAGTCAACCTGTTAAAGCTGTGCTTGCCGTATTTATTGCAAGCTAATTGCAAGTTCCATATACATTACATGTTACTTGCTGAAAGTCAGCTGTAGGTAGGTCCTTTGGTGACAAGTGCAGAAATTGTATTTGGTTATTCTACACCTTCTGCAAATAGCCAAAAAATATCTGCTTTAAAAGGAGTCTAACTATTAATTATTAGGGGTAGAGTAGAGTAGGTCCCACCAGTTGTAAGGCTACCTTCCCGTGGTTGGTGGGGAAACATGTACTGGCTTAATCATAGATTATTAATATTCATATATAAATTGAATATACGTAATCTGTACAAAACATCACTGCCAGTATCTGTACGAAAAGCCTTGCCTTAGAATCATGACATGTACTACACTGAAATGTACCATACAAACATTGGTAGTTGATAGATAGATATCATGTCTTATGTGCATTATTGTCAAATTTGAATGAATAATGTATATATGCATGCTACACTCCCGATTCTTTACAATTGGGCCGCCATCTATCATTGAATAATTGGATTATTAGTTAAAAATCTAATTTAATAAACTATACACCAGTTCTAGAATCCCGATGCAATCGCATCGGGCTCACAGCTAGTCTTCTATAATAGCCTACCAGGCCCAGGAAGTGCCTCACTTCTTTCACGTTTGTAGGTCTTGGCCAATCCCTTATCACGGTGACTTTATCAGGATCCAGTGCTACTCCCTCTGAACTCACGACATGTCCCAGGTACTGTACCTTTGGTTTGAGAAGGTGACACTTGGATGGCTTGATCTTCATGCCATACTTGGATAAAGCTTCGAACACTTCTGCCAGGTCTTGTAGATGTTGCTCATACGTCTTGGAATAGACTATGACGTCATCCAGGTACAGGAGGACAGTTTCAAAGTTCTTGTGTCTTAGGCAGCTCTCCATCAGACGTTGAAAGGTCCCGGGTGCGTTGCAGAGTCCGAACGGCATACAATTAAACTCACAGAGGCCCATCGGCGTAGTAAACACTGTCTTCTCCTTGTCGGCTTCGGCCACAGGAACCTGCCAGTACCCACTAGTAGTGATGGGCGAATCCTAAATTACTCGGAATCGCTTGACTCTAGCGAGTCCGAGCACAGGACTCGCTACTCGTTGCGAGTCTAGCGAGTCCAATGTTAATGAATGGGGAAGCGAGTAATACCGAGTAGTGTGAGATTTACAAATCGCAGATGTGTCTCGGAAGCTTCAGCCTGAAGCAATCCTAGTTTTGTCATTTATTTGCATTGGACTAGTTTACTTTGCAACTGTAATCGCTGGCTGGGAAACTCGCACAGATAAGAGTCCTGTCTTCTTTGTGTGCTGGCTCCAGGGTCCTAGAGCCCGCCTTCTGCCTGATGTAGCAGAGCTGAGATTGTTCTCAGTCTGCTCATTCCCTGTGTACAGACATGAATGTCTGTGCACAGAGATGATGTAGCAGAGCTGAGATTGTTCTCAGTCTGCTCATTCCCTGTGCATATTGCGTTTTGGACTGCGTCGGACGGAAGAGGATTTTTTTAATTAAAGATGGAGTCCCTAATGGCTTTTTTTTTTATTTCTAATAAAAAAATTTCTCTGTGTTGTGTTTTTTTTAAAACAATTTAATAGAAATTCATGGCGGTCATTACTAATATTGGCATGACCGCCATAAATTTCGGGCTTAGGGCCAGCTGATAATACAAAGCTGGCCCTAACCTCTATTACCCAGTGTGCCACCGCCACCAGGGCCGCTGGAAGAGCGGGGTTCAGCGCCAGAGGATGGCGCTTCAATGAACGCGCCATCTTCTGGGGCGGCTGCGGGCTGCAATTTGCAGCGGGGGGTGCCCAGAAAGCTTGGGCATCCCTGCGCTGCGGATTCCAGCCCCCAGCTGCTTAGCTGTACCTGGCTAGACATAGAAATTGCGCGGAGCCCCACGCATTTTTTTGACTCCGACTCCGAGACGACTCCGACTCCGAGACGACTCCGACTCCGAGACGACTCCGACTCGACTCCGAGACGACTCCGAGATGACTCCGACTCCGAGACGACTCCGACTCCGAGACGACTCCGACTCCGAGACGTCTCCGACTCCGACTCGACTCCGAGACGACTCCGACTCGACTCCGACTCGACTCCGACTCCGAGACTCCGACTCTGAGGAGACTCCGACTCCGAGATGACTCCGACTCGACTCCGAGACGACTCCGACTCGACTCCGAGACGACTCCGACTCCGAGACGACTCCGACTCCGAGACGACTCCGACTCCGACTCGACTCCGAGACGACTCCGACTCCGAGACGACTCCGACTCCGAGACGACTCCGACTCCGAGACGACTCCGACTCCGAGACGACTCCGACTCCGAGACGACTCCGACTCCGAGGCGACTCCGACTCCGAGGCGACTCCGACTCTGAGACTCCGACTCCGAGACGACTCCGACTCCGAGACGACTCCGACTCCGAGACGACTCCGACTCCGAGACGACTCCGACTCCGAGACGACTCCGACTCCGAGACGACTCCGACTCGACTCCGAGACGACTCCAACTCCGAGACGACTCCGACTCCGAGACGACTCCGAGACGACTCCGACTCCGACTCGACTCCCGAGACGACTCCGACTCCGAGACGACTCCGACTCCGAGACGACTCCGACTCCGAGACGTCTCCGACTCCGACTCGACTCCGAGACGACTCCGACTCCGAGACGACTCCGACTCGACTCAGACTCCGAGACGACTCAGACTCCGAGACGACTCCGACTCCGAGACGACTCCGACTCCGAGACGACTCCGACTCCGAGACGACTCCGACTCCGACTCGACTCCGAGACGACTCCGACTCCGAGACGACTCCGACTCCGAGACGACTCCGACTCCGAGACGACTCCGACTCCGAGACGACTCCGACTCCGAGACGACTCCGACTCCGAGACGACTCCGACTCCGACTCGACTCCGAGACGACTCCGACTCCGAGACGACTCCGACTCCGAGACGACTCCGACTCCGAGACGACTCCGACTCCGAGACGACTCCGACTCCGAGACGACTCCGACTCCGAGACGACTCCGACTCCGAGACGACTCCGAGACGACTCCGACTCCGAGACGACTCCGACTCCGAGGCGACTCCGACTCCGAGGCGACTCCGACTCCGAGACGACTCCGACTCCGAGATGACTCCGACTCCGAGGCGACTCCGACTCCGAGGCGACTCCGACTCTGAGGCGACTCCGACTCTGAGGCGACTCCGACTCTGAGGAGACTCCGACTCTGAGGAGACTCCGACTCCGAGACGACTCTGACTCCGAGACGACTCCGAGACGACTCCGACTCCGAGACGACTCCGACTCTGAGACGACTCCGACTCCGAGACGACTCCGAGACGACTCCGACTCCGAGACGACTCCGACTCTGAGACGACTCCGACTCCGAGACGACTCCGACTCCGAGATGACTCCGACTCGACTCCGAGACGACTCCAACTCTGAGACGACTCCAACTCTGAGACAACTCCGACTCCGAGACGACTCCGACTCCGACTCGACTCCGAGACGACTCCGACTCCGAGACGACTCCGACTCCGAGACGACTCCGACTCCGAGACGACTCCGACTCCGAGACGACTCCGACTCCGAGACGACTCCGACTCCGAGGCGACTCCGACTCCGAGGCGACTCCGACTCTGAGGAGACTCCGACTCCGAGATGACTCCGACTCGACTCCGAGACGACTCCAACTCCGAGACGACTCCAACTCTGAGACAACTCCGACTCCGAGACGACTCCGACTCCGACTCGACTCCGAGACGACTCCGACTCCGAGACGACTCCGACTCCGAGACGACTCCGACTCCGAGACGACTCCGACTCCGAGACGACTCCGACTCCGAGGCGACTCCGACTCCGAGGCGACTCCGACTCTGAGGAGACTCCGACTCCGAGACGACGACGACTCCGAGGCGACTCCGACTCTGAGACTCCGACTCTGAGACTCTGACTCTGAAATTCATTAAATAATAAAAAAAATGCGTGGGGCTCCGCGCAATTTCTATGTCTAGCCAGGTACAGCTAAGCAGCTGGGGGCTGGAATCCACAGCGCAGGGATGCCCAAGCTTTCTGGGCACCCCCCGCTGCAAATTGCAGCCCGCAGCCGCCCCAGAAGATGGCGCGTTCATTGAAGCGCCATCCTCTGGCGCTGAACCCCGCTCTTCCAGCGGCCCTGGTGGCAGTGGCACGCTGGGTAATAAAGGGGTTAATACCAGCTTTGTTATACAAGCTGGTATTAAGCCCGAGATTCTTAATGTCAGGCCACGTTTGACCCAGCCACTAAGAATCTCCAATAAAGGGTTAAAAAAACACAACACAGAGAAAATTTTTTATTTGAAATAAAAAAAAAGCCATTAGGGACTCCATCTTTAATTAAAAAAATCCTCTTCTGTCCGACGCGATGTCCTCTCTGCTACATCCCCTGTGCATCAATATAGATGTCTAGAACAATCTCAGCACTGCTACATCATCTCTGTGAGCAGGCGGGCTCTAGGACCCTGGAGCTGCACAGAGAAGACAGCTGGACTCGGCTCGCAATGTAACAGCAGTTATCTGCGAGTTTCCCTGCTATCACTGGCACAGTAGCCAGTGATTACTCGCACGAGTCTAATGCAAACAATGGCAATCCTAGTGTTGTCAGCGTTTCTGACAAAACTAGGATTGATATTGATTTGCATTGGACTCGTGCGAGTAATCACTGGGAAACTCGCAGACTACCGAGTCCTGCGAGTCCCTTACTACTCGCCGAGTAACGAGTCCTAGCGAGTAGATTCGCCCATCCCTACCCACTAGTCAGATCAAGGGTGGAAAAGTAGTTAGCAGATTTTAATGCAGCTAATGACTCCTCAATCCTAGGTAATGGGTATGCGTCCTTATGTGTGATGCGATTAATCTGCCGGTAATCTACGCACATTCTCATGGTCCCGTCCTTCTTTTTAACTAACACTAGAGGTGCTGCCCAGGGGCTACAACTGTCTCTTATTACCCCTGCAGATTTCATCTCTCTGAGCATGTCTTTGGTAGTTTGGTAGTGAGCTGGTGGTAAGGGTCTATACCTCTCTTTTATAGGCTGATGGTTACCTGTGGGTATAGTGTGCTCTACCCCTTTGATCTGCCCATAGTCTAACAGGTGTTTACTGAATATTTGTTCATATTCCTTCACTACCCGGTATACTCCATGCTTGTGACGGGGAGGTGTAGAACTGGTACCTACATGCAGCTTTTGGCACCAATCCACCAGCTTCTCCTCTGAGCCATTGTCATCCGCCTGACATGAGGGATTCAAGGGCTCGGCGGCTGTGATGTTGTTATTATCAACCGTGTACAACTTAGCCATGGTAGCATTCTTAGGTAATGTGACCTCGTCTTCTCCGCAGTTCAGTAGGCGTAATGGCACTCTTCCCCTGTGTACGTCAACTACTCCTCTAGCAGTGAGTATGGTCGTTCTACTATCTGAGTACACGGGTTCTACCAGGGCCTGATAGTTTTGCCCTTTAATGCCTATTGCGGCTCTACACCACACCAACATTTCAGTTTTGGGAGGTATTACAATGGGTATTGGATCACTTACTCGTACACTGCCGATCTCACCTCCGGAGATTTCTACCTGCTGCTTCAACATCAGGGCTTTGATCTCTTTGTGCAGAAGCCTCTGTTGTCCACTTCCGGCAGTCTCGGCGATTTGCTGCAAAACACTTAACACTTCGGAGAAACATTTCTCAATTACATTCATTCCTATCAGCATCACTGGTTCACGTTCTCGCCGGTTAACATCTATGATTATAATACCCTGGTTCTGCAATTCTGCCTTCCCAACCTGAATATTCATCTCTCTAAACCCGACCTTTGGTACTAACTAGTGATGAGCGAGCATGCTCGCCACTACTCGCACGAGTATCACTGTACTCGGGCTACTCGGCGAGCACCGAGTAATCTCGCGATACTCGTGCTGTGCTCGTGGTCGTCATCTCTGCATGTTGGCGCTCTTTTGAGAGCCAGCCCACATGCAGGGATTGGCTGGCAGACCACTGCAATGCCACAGCCCTGTTAGTTGTGGCATAGCAGTGATTGGCCGCCCTGCACAGCGTGACCGAGCCTTTATAACTTCCGGCGCGCTGTGCTCGGCACACAGCCATGCAGACAGTCAGTGTAGGGAGAGTGTCTGCTGCTGCTTAGGGACAGATTTGCGGCCCTTACAGGTATATCCAGAGCAGGGCTGCAAACTGCTGCTGACCACAACAGTCCTTCTCAGGACTAATCTAGGAGGATATAGGCAGGGTGATCCAGATCGGAGTCCAAGCTTTCCAGTGACCAGAACAGTCCTTCTCAGGACTAATCTAGGAGGATATAGGCAGGGTGATACAGATCGGAATCCAAGCTTTTCTGTGACCATTAGAGTCACCAGACTGTTGTACTTACTACCTTAATACAGGTTAGGGACTAAAATCCTCTCCTGACACCATTACAGTCACCAGACTGTTGTACTTACTACCTTGATACAGGTTAGGGACTAAAATCCTCTCCTGAAACCATTACAGTCACCAGAGTGTTGTAATTACTACCTTGATACAGGTTAGGGACTAAAATCCTAATCTCTTGTGATCTGAACAGTCACCAGACTGGTGTACGTACTACCTTAATACAGGTTAGAGACTAAAATCCTCTCCTGACACCATTACAGTCACCAGACTGTTGTACTTACTACCTTGATACAGGTTAGGGACTAAAATCCTAATCTCTTGTGATCTGAACAGTCACCAGACTGGTGTACGTACTACCTTAATACAGGTTAGAGATTAAAATCCTCTCCTGACACCATTACAGTCACCAGACTGTTGTACTTACTACCTTGATACAGGTTAGGGACTAAAATCCTAATCTCTTGTGATCTGAACAGTCACCAGACTGGTGTACGTACTACCTTAATACAGGTTAGGCACTAAAATCCTCTCCTGACACCATTACAGTCACCAGACTGTTGTAATTACTACCTTGATACAGGTTAGGGACTAAAATCCTCTCCTGAAACCATTACAGTCACCAGACTGTTGTAATTACTACCTTCATACAGGTTAGGGACTAAAATCCTAATCTCTTGTGATCTGAACAGTCACCAGACTGGTGTGTACGTTTCTACCTTAATTACAGGTTAGGGGACTAAAATCCTCTCCTGACACCATTACAGTCACCAGACTGTTGTAATTATACCTTCATACAGGTTAGGGAACTAAAATCCTAATCTCCTGTGATCTGACCAGTCACCAGACTGGTGTATGTCATACCTTGATAGAGGTTAGGGAACTAAAATCCTAATCTCCTGTGATTGACCAGTCACCAGACTGTTGTAAGTCATACCTTGATACAGGTTAGGGACTAAAATCCTCTCCTGACACCATTACAGTCACCAGACTGTTGTAATTACTACCTTGATACAGGTTAGGGACTAAAATCCTCTCCTGAAACCATTACAGTCACCAGACTGTTGTACTTACTACCTTGATACAGGTTAGGGACTAAAATCCTCTCCTGAAACCATTACAGTCACCAGACTGTTGTAATTACTACCTTCATACAGGTTAGGGAACTAAAATCCTAATCTCCTGTGATCTGACCAGTCACCAGACTGGTGTACGTCATACCTTGATACAGGTTAGGGAACTAAAATCCTAATCTCCTGTGATCTGACCAGTCACCAGACTGGTGTACGTCATACCTTGATACAGGTTAGGGAACTAAATTCCTAATCTCCTGTGATCTGACCAGTCACCAGACTGGTGTACGTCATACCTTGATACAGGTTAGGGACTAAAATCCTAATCTCCTGTGATCTGACCAGTCACCAGACTGGTGTACGTCATACCTTGATACAGGTTAGGGAACTAAAATCCTAATCTCCTGTGATCTGACCAGTCACCAGACTGGTGTACGTCATACCTTGATACAGGTTAGGGAACTAAAATCCTAATCTCCTGTGATCTGACCAGTCACCAGACTGGTGTACGTCATACCTTGATACAGGTTAGGGACTAAAATCCTAATCTCCTGTGATCTGACCAGTCACCAGACTGGTGTACGTCATACCTTGATACAGGTTAGGGACTAAAATCCTTCCTGACACCATTACAGTCACCAGACTGTTGTACGTCATACCTTGATACAGGTTAGGGACTAAAATCCTAATCTCCTGTGATCTGACCAGTCACCAGACTGGTGTACGTCATACCTTGATACAGGTTAGGGACTAAAATCCTCTCCTGACACATTACAGTCACCAGACTGTTGTAATTACTACCTTGATACAGGTTAGGGACTAAAATCCTCTCCTGAAACCATTACAGTCACCAGACTGTTGTACTTACTACCTTGATACAGGTTAGGGACTAAAATCCTCTCCTGAAACCATTACAGTCACCAGACTGTTGTAATTACTACCTTCATACAGGTTAGGGAACTAAAATCCTAATCTCCTGTGAATCTGACCAGTCATCAGACTGGTGTACGTTCATACCTTGATACAGGTTAGGGAACTAAAATCCTAATCTCCTGTGATCTGACCAGTCACCAGACTGGTGTACGTCATACTTGATACAGGTTAGAGACTAAAATTCTAATCTCCTTTGATCGGACCAGTCACCAGACTGGTGTACGTCATACCTTGATACAGGTTAGGAGACTAAAATCCTAATCTCCTGTGACCTGACCAGTCACCAGACTGGTGTACGTCATACCTTGATACAGGTTAGGGACTAAAATCCTAATCTCCTGTGATCTGACCAGTCACCAGACTGGTGTACGTCATACCTTGATACAGGTTAGGGAACTAAAATCCTAATCTCCTGTGATCTGACCAGTCACCAGACTGGTGTACGTCATACCTTGATACAGGTTAGGGAACTAAAATCCTAATCTCCTGTGATCTGACCAGTCACCAGACTGGTGTACGTCATACCTTGATACAGGTTAGGGACTAAAATCTAATCTCCTGTGATCTGACCAGTCACCAGACTGGTGTACGTCATACCTTGATACAGGTTAGGGAACTAAAATCCTAATCTCCTTTGATCTGACCAGTCACCAGACTGGTGTACGTCATACCTTGATACAGATTAGGGACTAAAATCCTAATCTCCTGTGATCTGACCAGTCACCAGACTGGTGTACGTCATACCTTGATACAGGTTAGGGAACTAAAATCCTAATCTCCTGTGATCTGACCAGTCACCAGACTGGTGTACGTCATACCTTGATACAGGTTAGGGCTAAAATCCTAATCTCCTGTGATCTGACCAGTCACCAGACTGGTGTACGTCATACCTTGATACAGGTTAGGGACTAAAATCCTAATCTCTTGTGATCTGACCAGTCACCAGACTGGTGTACGTCATACCTTGATACAGGTTAGGGAACTAAAATCCTAATCTCCTGTGATCTGACCAGTCACCAGACTGGTGTACGTCATACCTTGATACAGGTTAGGGACTAAAATCCTAATCTCCTGTGATCTGACCAGTCACCAGACTGGTGTACGTCATACCTTGATACAGGTTAGGGAACTAAAATCCTAATCTCCTGTGATCTGACCAGTCACCAGACTGGTGTACGTCATACCTTGATACAGGTTAGGGACTAAGATCCTCTCCTGACCCATTACAGTCACCAGACTGTGTAATTACTACCTTGATACAGGTTAGGGACTAAATCCTCTCCTGAAACATTACAGTCACCAGACTGTTGTACTTACTACCTTGATACTGGTTAGGGACTAAAATCCTCTCCTGAAACATTACAGTCACCAGACTGTTGTAATTACTACCTTTATACGGTTAGGGAACTAAAATCCTAATATCCTGTGATTGCCCAGTCACCAGGCTGGTGTAACGTCATACCTTGATACAGGTTAGGGAACTAAAATCCTAATCTCCTGTGATCTGACCAGTCACCAGACTGGTGTACGTCATACCTTGATACAGGTTAGGGACTAAAATCCTCTCCTGACACATTACAGTCACCAGACTGTTGTAGTCATACCTTGATACAGGTTAGGGACTAAAATCCTCTCCTGACACCATTACAGTCACCAGACTGTTGTAATTACTACCTTGATACAGGTTAGGGACTAAAATCCTCTCCTAAAACCATTACAGTCACCAGACTGTTGTAATTACTACCTTTATACAGGTTAGGGAACTAAAATCCTTAATCTCTGTGATCTGACAGTCACCAGACTGGTGTACGTCATACCTTGATACAGGTTAGGGACTAAAATCCTAATCTCCTGTGATCTGACCAGTCACCAGACTGGTGTACGTCATACCTTGATACAGGTTAGGGACTAAAATCCTCTCCTGACACATACAGTCACCAGACTGTTGTACGTCATACCTTGATACAGGTTAGGGACTAAAATCCTCTCCTGACACCATTACAGTCACCAGACTGTTGTACTTATACCTTGATACAGTTAGGGACTAAATCCTCTCCTGAACCATTACAGTCACCAGACTGTTGTAATTACTACCTTCATACAGGTTAAGGAACTAAATCCTAATCTCCTGTGATCTGACCAGTCACCAGACTGGTGTACGTCATACCTTGATACAGGTTAGGGAACTAAAATCCTAATCTCCTGTGATCTGACCAGTCACCAGACTGGTGTACGTCATACCTTGATACAGGTTAGGGACTAAAATCCTAATCTCCTGTGACCTCTCCAGTCACCAGACAGTTGTCGCAGTATACAGGCAAAATGCGCAAGGGCGTTGGCAAGGAACAAATAAGTGGATGTGATGGTGGTGCAGGCAGAGGCCGAGATCGTGTGCAAGCACTAATTTCGCAACAACAAAGAGCCACATCTCCTCGCTCGCACGTCCTGTCCCAAATTCTTGGAGCCCGCAGCAGTACACCGCTAATTGAAGCAAGAGCAGTGTCAACAGGTTGTTACTTGGATAGCGGATAATGCTTCAAGTCAGATGGGCACCTCCACAAACACCCTGTCTTCCACATGGTCAAGTGTCAGTAGCCGTGATACTGCACCGCACATTTCCCAACCTGATCCTCCTTCCTACCACCAGGCCATGTACACGTCCACGGACATCACTGATCCCACACTAGGACACTCGGAAGAGCTGTTCACGTATCCATTCGCAGAATCTGGCCTGTCGCCACCTCCTCTTGAAGTGGGTGATGAGGAGATGGTATGTACAGATGCCCAAATATTTGAGCAGCCACGTTCTCACGAACGGAACGTTGCCAAAGTGTCTCAACAAGGGGTGGACGATGATGAGACACAATTGCCAGGAAGTCAGGAGGAGGATCAGGGTGCGGAAGAGGAAGACGACGTGGTGGATGATCCAGTAGCTGACCCAACATGGCAGGAGGATATGCAGAGCGAGGCCAGCAGTGCACATTGGGGAGGGAGGTGTAGCATCCCAACAGGCAGTACGAAGCAGGGTCGTGTCCGCAGGCAGAAGGCAGGCAACCGATCCCCGGAACAACAACACGACTCAAGGTGCAAATGTTCGGTCTTCACGAGTCTGGGAGTTTTTTAAGTTGGCTCCAGAAGACTCTAAAAAGGCCATTTGCCTCACCTGCCATGCCAGTATCAGCAGGGGTACGAAAACTAGCAGCCTGACCACTACCAGCATGATCAGGCACATGTCAGCCAAGCACCCGACTTTGTGGGAAGTACAACAGAGTCGAGGAGCGGTGCTTGCTGATGTCACTGCTACGTCTTCTCCTGTTGTGCGTGCGAGCCAATCCCCTGTCCATGCTGGCCGCGAACAAGCCTCCGGCCCTGCACCTGAAGTTACCCACGCACAAATTACACCACCATCAAGCACGTCCTTGTCCCAGCGCAGCGTTCAATTATCCATTCAGCAAACATTTGAACGCAGGCGCAAATACGCTGCCAACGCCCCACATGCCACAGTCCTGAATTATCACATTTCGCGACTCATAGCGCTAGAAATGTTGCCTTTCCGGCTGGTGGAGACGGAAGCATTCCGCGACCTGATGGCGGCTGCTGTCCCACGTTACTCGGTCCCCAGCCGCCACTATTTCTCCAGATGTGCTGTCCCCGCATTGCATAACCATGTGTCCAACAGCATCACACGTGCCCTGAACAACGCTGTTTCAGCCAAAGTCTACCTAACCACAGACACGTGGACAAGTGCTTGTGGGCAAGGCCGCTACATCTCCTTGACGGCACACTGGATTAATATTGTGGAGGCTGGGACCCAGTCTGAGCGAAGGACGGAACACGTCCTTCCCACACCAAGGATAGCAGGCCCTACCTCTGTCAGGGTTTCACCGACACTCTACAGTTCCGGAATGTCATGCTCCTCAGCCTCCTCCTCCTGTGCATCCTCATCCACTGTACCCTCCACACCAGTCCCAAGCTGGAAGCACTGCAGCACTGCCTCTGCAAAGCGGCAACAGGCTGTGCTGAAGCTAGTCTGCATAGGTGACAAACCCCACAATGAAGAAGAGGTGTGGACAGCTCTGAAACAGCAGGCAGATCACTGGCTCACACCTCAGAACCTAAAGCCAGGAAAGGTCGTGTGTGACAATGGCCGGAACCTGGTGGCAGCTTTGAGGCGAGGTCAGCTGACGCATGTTCCATGCGTGGCCCATGTGCTCAACCTGGTGGTTAAGAGGTTTGTGAAGTCATACTTAGAGGTGTCTGAACTGCTGGTAAAAGTTCGCCGTCTGTCTGCACATTTTCGCAAGTCACCTGCTGCTTCAGCCGGCCTTGCCGGCTTTCAGCGCCGTTTGCGTCTTCCGGCCCACAGACCGGTGTGTGATGTCCCCACGCGTTGGAATTCAACTCTGCACATGTTGGTCAGGATATGTGAGCAGAAGAGGGCAGTTGTGGACTACCTGCATCACCTAAGCCGTCGGGAAATGGGTCAAACTCCACACGTAACACCTGAGGAGTGGAGATGGATGTCGGACCTATGTACCGTCCTCCAAAACTTTGAGGACTCCACCAAGATGGTGAGCGGCGATGACGCCATTATTAGCGTCACCATACCACTACTCTGCCTTCTAAAACGGTCTCTGCTGAAAATCAAAGAGGATGCATTGCAGGCCGAGCGCGATGACTTGGAGCAAGAAACAGTAGTGGGTGTGGGTGAAAACACACAGCCCAGCCTCATCTCATCACAACGTGCAGTGGAGGACTATGACGAGGAGGAGGAGGATGAAGACATGGAGCAACTCTCTGGCCAAATTGAGGATATGACATGCACACCAGTCATACCCTCGATTCAGCGTGGCTGGCCAGAGGACAGGGGAGATGAGGAGGAGGAGGAGGACAGCATGTTCAGTCACCGTGTTGGTCTGGATACTGAAGTGATGGCTGTTAAGAGTCTGGCACACATGGCTGACTTTATGGTAAGCTGCCTGGCTCGTGACCCTCGCGTTCAGAACATCTTGGCCGACAATCAGTACTGGTTGGCAACACTGTTAGACCCACGCTACAAGGAGAACTTTATGTCTCTCATTCCTGAGGCAGAGAGGTCAGCCAAAATGCAGCAGTTCCACAGGGCCATAGTCACGGAAGTAGTGAAATCATTCCCCTCACAAAACGCTAGCGGCATAGGTCAGGATTCGGTGGACAACCAAGGCGTACGGCCGAGAGGGGCACAAGTCCAATCCGCCAGAGGTAGGGGAACTGTCTTTACGATGTGGGACAGTTTTCTCAGCCCCTCACGTACCACAGCCCCTGAGGTGCGGGGTAGTGCCACCAGAAATGCAAAGTTTGGGCAGATGCTGAAGGAGTACCTTGCAGATCGAACAACTGTACTGCGAGATTCCTCTGTGGCTTTCAATTATTGGGTCTCCAAGCTGGACACGTGGCATGAATTGGCTCTCTACGCCTTGGAAGTCCTGGCCTGCCTTGCCGCTAGCGTTTTATCAGAGCGTGTTTTCAGTGCTGCAGGTGGAATCATCACTGATAAACGCACCCGCCTGTCAACTGAAAATGCTGACAGGCTGACTCTGATCAAGATGAACAAGGGTTGGATTGGGCCAGACTTCACCACACCACCAGCAAATGACAACTGAATTAAAATTTTGTTATGTGAATTTGCCATGTACCTCCACTCACCCATGGGTACACACTTCAGGACTTTGGCTAATCGCTGGACTGCTCCTCCTTCTCCTCATGTGACACCATGATGACCGTTACAATAGTTAGGCTGTTGTTTAAGGTATACCCGCAGTGGTACATTTTTTCGCCCATTCTTTTAGAATGGGCATTACAACGACAGGTGACCCGCTCCTTTTCAATGGGAAAAATGTTTTGAGGCCCTCCTGCACGTCTCTATCCAGGGACAATGTGGAGCCTCCCAATTTTTGGCTGCCCTGGCCAAAGGGCTATACTACAATACACCCACTTGAGGGTTACAGGTCCTACTACATGTCTGTATGCATAGGTCATTGTTGAACCTCCCAATTTTTGACTGCCCTGACCAAAGGGCTATACTACAATACACCCACTTGAGGGTTACAGGCCCTACTACATGTCTGTATGCATGGGTCATTGTTGAACCTTCCAATTTTTGGCTGCCCTGGCCAAAGGGCTATACTACAATACACCCAGTTCTTCTTTACAGGCCCTCCTGCACGTCTCTATCCAGGGACAATGTGGAGCCTCCCAATTTTTGGCTGCCCTGGCCAAAGGGCTATACTACAATACACCCACTTGAGGGTTACAGGCCCTACTACATGTCTGTATGCATGGGTCATTGTTGAACCTCCCAATTTTTGGCTGCCCTGACCAAAGGGCTATACTACAATACACCCACTTGAGGGTTACAGGCTTTAATACATGTCTGTATGCATGGGTCATTGTTGAACCTCCCAATTTTTGGCTGCCCTGACCAAAGGGCTATACTACAATACACCCACTTGAGGGTTACAGGCCCTACTACATGTCTGTATGCATGGGTCATTGTTGAACCTCCCAATTTTTGGCTGCCCTGACCAAAGGGCTATACTACAATACACCCACTTGAGGGTTACAGGCCCTACTACATGTCTGTATGCATGGGTCATTGTTGAACCTTCCAATTTTTGGCTGCCCTGACCAAAGGGCTATACTACAATACACCCACTTGAGGGTTACAGGCCCTACTACATGTCTGTATGCATGGGTCATTGTTGAACCTCCCAATTTTTGGCTGCCCTGACCAAAGGGCTATACTACAATACACCCACTTGAGGGTTACAGGCCCTACTACATGTCTGTATGCATGGGTCATTGTTGAACCTTCCAATTTTTGGCTGCCCTGGCCAAAGGGCTATACTACAATACACCCAGTTCTTCTTTACAGGCCCTCCTGCACGTCTCTATCCAGGAACAATGTGGAGCCTCCCAATTTTTGGCTGCCCTGGCCAAAGGGCTATACTACAATACAACCACTTGAGGGTTACAGGCCCTACTACATGTCTGTATGCATGGGTCATTGTTGAACCTTCCAATTTTTGGCTGCCCAGGCCAAAGGGCTATACTACAATACACCCAGTTCTTGTTTACAGGCCATCCTGCATGTCTGTATCCAGGGGCATTGGTGAACCTCCCAATTTTGGACAGCCCTGGCAAAGGAAGATACTACAATAGACCCAGTTCCTCAAAATGGGCACATTATTTCAAGACAGGGCTTCATGTTCGTCTCTTCTCAGGGTCATCGGAGTGCCGCACAATGTTTTCACGTAAAATCTGTCATGTAATCACAAAAAGTAACATACACCAGCTGTATCTCACTATTGGGTATGTGCCCTTAACATTTCCACCCTAAATATTCATTTTGGTGTCATTTTGGAAGGTTTTCTGGAGACTCCGTAAAATTGGCGTGAAACTCGGACAACATTGTTCACAGCTGTGACTTTTGAGTGAGAAATGCTTCCAGGGGTCTTCCCCATGGTGTTGCCATGTCATTTCAGCATTCTTCTGAGACTTTTGTGAAATTTTTAGGGTTTTTCAATGCTGCCGGCAGTCATTTCATAAAAATACTCGGGTCTCCCATAGGATAACATTGGGCTCGGTACTCGGGCCGAGTACACGAGTATCTCGGGATGCTCGGCCCGAACTTCGAGCACCCGAGCATTTTAGTACTCGCTCATCACTAGTACTAACTGTCCATTACTAGCCCATACATCAAAGTTAGAGTCATCTGGCACACTAGTAATGTCTGAATCAGCCCAGTACCTTTTATATAGAACATGTGGGATGGATGATATTTGGGACCCGGTATACAGTAGGGCACTAAAGGGAATGCCATCCAACACAATAGGGATCAATGGCTTTCCTCCCACGAATCTGTCATACCAGGCTGAGGGGCCTTGAGTGTTCATTCCTGGGGAGCGGTCCGTCCTCGGTGGGAAGGGGAATGGAGGCCCTCTATAAATTGGTCAAATAGCATTTTATCAGCTCTCGGGGCTAAAGCATGTTCTGCCAGTTTAAGGGCTCTGAGTGCTTCCTGCAGGTTCAAGGCAAAGTCTCTGGCACTCTGTTTAGGTTTCTGGTGGCATGCAAAGAACCTCATCTTAGCCCGGGTATCAGCAGCAGATTCAAACGTTGCTCTCAGTCTGGCTACTAGATGCTCTACAGTGTCCTTACCTGTGTCCAGCCAGGACGCAACCTCACGCCGTGCATTGCCCGTTAACAGTCCCATTATCATTCCTACACGCTGGGCTTCAGTGAGGGGATACATCATATAATACTCTTTTATCTTTAGCATAAAGTCAGTTAGTGTATTAGGCTTACCGGAGTATTGGGACAGCCACATTGCCCCTGGAGTACCCGGCATCAGGAATGGCATTATGGATGCTGTTCCTTGCGCCGCTGCACCGCTGGGTACTATCGCTGGGTCCGGCGCTGCAGCTCCACCGGCTGCTCCGTCGCCGCCTTGTGCACCGGGCTGCGACATCTTGGGCCCCCTTAGTTAATATCCGCCCTCCGTCTTCCGTCCGGATGTCTATGGAAGGTTCCGGGGTGCAGCAGGGATCTTCTTCCCCGCCGGATGTCGTCAGCACCAAGGGAGGAGGCTGAATTCGCGCCAATGCAAGGTACCGCCCCCTTTCTTTCCCGCGCGCTCCAAGATGGTGGATTTTCAAAAATACAGTTCAGATGGCGCAGTTCAAAAACGGTTTTCACATCAATCACGGCACACAATGCCCATTTTAACGGGCACGATAGATCCTGTTTGTGACGCCAGGTTTGTCGAGCCCACTGGGACGAGGGTACTAGGTACCGGACTGTGTCTGCTGTGGGGGAAGTCACGGGTGGTCCTGGGTCGGTCCGTTTCCCAGGCCCTGGCAAATAAAAGGGGTGTATTTACAGGGGATTGTCAGTCGTGACGCCACCCACCATATGCGGCCAGTGATGGGGCCACCGCTGCTGCAGAACCTCCGGGGATGATGGAATAGCAGCTTACGTGTAATAGTTCCAGTGGGTAGAACTGTATTTCCTGGGGCAGTGATGGTATAGTCTATAATGGATATGAATGATGAAGACGGGGTTAAAGGACACACACTCATGTTTAGTAGTCAAAGGTGCAATTCTCCTCTTCTCCTGTTGCTGCAGCTTCTTCTAATCCGTGTGCAGAGTTGACAGGCTGATAGCTCTGTAGGTGGGAGCTCTCTGTTACTGAATGTAGGGCAAAGGTTGCATTCAATACACACTCACAGTTCTGCTGTTTTCCAAAGCTTTACTGCAGATGTTGTTGCAGGTTATAGTCCACGGAGTCTGTAATGGGGCTAAGCTCTCTCCCCACCCTGTCCGGGTCGTCAGCTTCCTCGTGCTGCGCTGTGTGTGTGTCCTGCTGAGCTGCTGCTTCTAGCTAAGCTGCTGGGACTTCTCACTCTTTCTGTGTTCTGCTGGTACCACTTGGCTAGGCAACTTGAGTCCTCTGTGCTGTGCTGACCCCTCCGTGTTGCTTTGCACTGGTACTAGGGGCATCTAGAGATCCCGCTGTTCCTGGATTCACTGTGCTGTGGGTGCCAGACACAGTACCGGATCCGGTGTCCGTTCCGTGCGCTCTTCTGGGGCAAGTGAAGGTATCACTCCAGCTCCCAGACGTGTTCCTCTGTCTGTAGTTCTCCTGTTACCTCCGACTCTTGCTAGGTCTGCACTGAGCTAACTCTGCTCTAAGTGTCCTCTTCACAGCCCTGCTCCGAGCTGAACTCAGCTCTCCCTCATGAGCAGGAGTATTTAAGGGAGCAGGTGGTGCTCCCCCTCCTGGCCCAGAGGTGCTAGTGTTTGTCAGTGTGTAGTGGGGAGAGAACCTATGTGGTGTTATTGTGGCACATTAACCCATGGGGTGCCACATATTGCCCTAGGCAGGGAAGCCAAACATTGTTTTGCACTTCAATGCCCATGGATAGAGCCGTGCATGAGGGCCACTTTACATGATGTGCCCATTTTAAGCAAGTGGGTCTTTTGTAGTATTGCCTTAGGCAGGGAAGTCAAAAATTGGGAGGCACCAATATGCCACTGGATAGAGGCGTGCATAAGGGCCTCTTTAAATGATGTGCCCATTTTAAGCAAGGGGGTCTTTGGTAGCATTGCCTGAGGCAGGGAAGCCAAAAATTGGGAGGCACCAATATGCCACTGGATAGAGGTGTGCATGAGGGCCTCTTTAAATGATGTGCCTATTTTAAGCAAGTGGGTCTTTTGTAGTATTGCCCTAGGCAGGGAAGGCAAAAATTGGGAAGCGCAAATATGCCATTGGATAACGGCGTGCATGAGGATCTTTTCAAAAAATGTGCCCATTTTAAGCAAGTGGGTCTTTTGTAGTATTGCCCTAGGCAGGGAAGCCAAAGGTTGGGAGGCACTAAGATGCCCCTGGATAGAGGCATGCATGAGGGCCTCTTTAAATAATGTGCCTATTGTAAGGAAGTGTGTGTTTTGTAGCATTGCCCTAGGCAGGGAAGCCAAAAATTGGGAGGCACTAAGATGCCCCTGGATAGAGGCATGCATGAGGGCCTATTTAAATGATGTGCCCATTTTAAGCAAGTGGTCTTTTTTAGTATTGCCCTAGGCAGGGAAGACAAAAATTGGAAAGCACCAATGTGCCACCGAATAGAGGCGTGCATGAGGTGCTCTTTAAATGATGTGCCTATTTTAAGCAAGTGGGTCTGTTGTAGCATTGCCCTAGGCAAGGAAGCCAAACGTTGGGTAGCACCAAATGCCACTGGATAGAGGCGTGCATGAGGGTCCTCTTTAAATGATGTGCCCATTTTAAGCAAGTGGGTCTTTTGTAGTATTGCCTAGGCAGGGAAGCCAAAAATTGTTGTGGCACTCATATGCCACTGGATAGATGGCGTGCATGAGGGCCTCTTTAAAGATGTGCCCATTTTAAGCAAGTGGGTCGTTTTGTAGTATTGCCCTAGGCAGGGAAGCCAAAGTTGGGAGGCACAAGATGCCCCTGGATAGAGGCGTGCATGAGGGCCTTTTCAAAAAATGTGCCCATTTAAGCAAGTGGGTCTTTTGTAGTATTGCCCTAGGCAGGGAAGCCAAAAATTGGGAGGCACCAATATGCCACTGATAGAGGCGTGCATGAGGCCTCTTTAAATGATGTGCCCATTTTAAGAAGTGGGTTTTGTAGTATTGCCCTAGGCAGGAAAGCCAAAGGTTGGGAGGCACCAAGATGCCCTGGATAGAGGCGTGCTTGGGGGCATCTTTAAATGATGTGCCCATTTTAAGCAAGTGGGTCTTTTGTAGTATTGCCCTAGGCAGGGAAGCCAAAGGTTGGATGCACTAAATGCCCCTGAGATAGAGGCTGTGCATGAGGGCCTCTTTAAATAATGTGCCTATTGTAAGGAAGTGTGTGTTTTGCATACATTGCCCTAGGCAGGAAAGCCAACAATTGGGAGGTCACTTCAATATCCCTGGATAGAGGACGTGCATGAGGGCCTCTTGAAATATGTGCCCATTTTAGGCAAGTGGTCTTTTTTAGTATTGCCCTAGGCAGGGAAGCCAAAATGTTGTGCACTGTGATGCCTTGGATAGAGGCGTGCATGAGGCCTCTTTAAAAGATGTGCCAATTTTTAAGTAAGTGGGTCTTTTGTAGTATTGCCCTAGGCAGGGAAGCCTAAAATTGTAGGCACCAATATGCCACTGGATAGAGGCGTGCATGAGGGCCTCTTTAAATGATGTGCCCATTTTAAGCAAGTGGGTCTTTTGTAGTATTGCCTAGGCAGGGAAGCCAAAATGTTGTGGCACTTGATGCCCCTGATAGATGCGTGCATGAGGGCCTCTTTAAAAGATGTGCCCATTTTAAGTAAGTGGGTTTTGTAGTATTGCCCTAGGGAGGGAAGCCAAAAATTGTGAGGCACCAATATGCCACTGGACAGAGGCGTGCATGAGGGCCTCTTAAATGATGTGCCCTTTTAAGCAAGTGGGTCTTTGTAGTATTCCCTAGGCAGGGAAGCCAAAGTTGGAGGCACAAATGCCTGGATAGAGGCGTGCAAGGGCTTTTCAAAAAATGTGCCCATTTTAAGCAAGTGGGTCTTTGTAGTATTGCCCTAGGCAGGGAAGCCAAATTGGGAGGCCAATAGTCTGGTAGGAGTGCAGAGCTTTAAAATGTGCCCATTTAACAAGTGGGTCTTTATATGCCTAGGCAGGAAGCCAATTGGAGCACAATGCCTGGATAGAGGTGCATGAGGCTTTTAAAAATGTGCCCATTTTAAGCAAGTGGGTCTTCTTTAGTATTGCCCTAGGCAGGGAAGCCTAAAATTGGGAGCACCAATATGCCACTGGATGAGGCGTGCATGAGGGCCTTTAAAAATGTGCCCATTTAAGCAAGTGGGTCTTTTGTAGTATTGCCCTAGGCAGGGAAGCCAAAAATGGGAGGCACCATATGCCACTGGATAGAGGCGTGCATGAGGTCCTCTTTAAAGATGTGCCCATTTTAAACAAGTGGGTCTGTTGTAGTATTGCCCTAGGCAGGGAAGCCAAAGTTGGGAGGCACAAGATGCCCTAGATAAGGCGTGCATGAGGGCCTCTTTAAATATGTGCCATTGTAAGGAAGTGTGTGTTTTGAACATTGCCCTAGGCAGGAAGCCAAAATTGGGAGCACTTCAATATCCCTGGTAGAGCTGCATGAGGCCTCTTGAAATCATGTGCCCATTTTAGGCAAGTGGTCTTTTTAGTATTGCCCTAGGCAGGGAAGCCAAAAAGTTGTGAGGCACTTGATGCCCTGGATAGAGGCGTGCATGAGGGCCTCTTTAAAAGATGTGCCAATTTAAGTAAGTGGGTCTTTTGTAGTATTGCCCTAGGCAGGGAAGCTAAAATTGTGAGGCACCAATATGCCACTGGATAGAGGTGCATGAGGGCCTCTTTAAATGATGTGCCCATTTTAAGCAAGTGGGTCTTTTGTAGTATTGGCCCTAGGCAGGGAAGCCAAAAATGTGTGGCACCTGATGCCCCTGGATAGAGGCGTGCATGAGGGCCTCTTTAAATGATGTGCCATTTTAAGCAAGTGGGTCTTTTGTAGATTGCCCTAGGCAGGGAAAGCCAAAAATTGGGAGCACCAATATGCCTGGATAAAGGCGTCATGAGGTCTTTTCAAAAATGTGCCATTTTAAGCAAGTGGGTCTTTTGTAGTATTGCCCAAGGCAGGGAAGGCAAAAATTGTGTGGGACTTGATGCCCTTAGATAGAGGCATGCATGAGGGCCTCTTTAAATGATGTGCCCATTTTAAGCAAGTGGGTCTTTTGTGTATTGCCCTAGGCAGGGAAGCCAAAAATTGGAGGCACCAAATGCCCTGGATAGAGGCGTGCATGAGGGCCCCTTTAAATGATATGCCCATTTTAAGCAAGTGGGTCTTTTGTAGTATTGCCCTAGGCAGGGAAGCCAAATATTGTGTGGCACTCTGATGCCCCTGGATAGAGGCGTGCATGAGGGCCTCTTTAAATGATGTGCCTATTTTAAGCAAGTGAGTCTTTTGTAGTATTGCCCTAGGCAGGGAAGCCAAGCATTGTTTTGCACTTCAATGCCCCTGAATAGAGGCGTGCATGAGGTCCTCTTTAAATGATGTGCCTATTTTAAGCAAGTGGGTCTTTTGCTGTATTGCCCTAGGCAGGGAAGCCAAAAATTGTGTGGCACTCTGATGCCACTGGACAGAGGCGTGCATGAGGGCCTCTTTAAATGATGTGCCCATTTTAAACAAGTGGGTCTGTTGTAGTATTGCTCTAGGCAGGGAAGCCAAAGGTTGGGAGGAGCCTAGATGCCCCTGGATAGAGACGTGAATGAGGGCCTCTTTAAATGATGTGCCCATTTTAAGCAAGTGGGTCTTTTGTAGTTTTGCCCTAGGCAGGGAAGCCAAAAATTGGGAGGCACCAATATGCCACTGGATAGAGGCGTGCATGAGGGGCTTTTCAAAAAATGTGCCCATTCTAAGCAAGTGGGTCTTTTGTAGTATTGCCCTAGGCAGGGAAGCCAAAGGTTGGGAGGCACCAAGATGCCCCTGAATAGAGGCATGCATGAGGGCCTTTTCAAAAAACGTGCCCATTCTAAGCAAGTGGGTCTTTTGTAGTATTGCCCTAGGCAGGAAAGCCAAAAATTGGGAGGCACCAATATGCCGCTGGATAGAGGCGTGCATGAGGTCCTCTTTAAATGATGTGCCCATTTTAAGCAAGTGGGTCTGTTGTAGTATTGCCCAAGGCAGTGAAGCCAAAAATTGGGAGGCTCCAATATGTCAATGGATAGAGGCGTGCATGAGGGCCTCTTTAAATGATGTGCCCATTGTAAGCAAGTGGGTCTTTTGTAGTATTGCCCTAGGCAGGGAAGCCAAAATTGTGTGGCACATGATGCCTGGATAGAGGCGTGCATGAGGGCCCTTTAAATGATGTGCCATTTTACGCAAGTGGGTCTTTTGTAGTATTGCCCTAGGCAGGGAAGCCAAACATTGTTTTGCACTTCAATGCCCCTGATAGAGGCGTGCATGAGGTCCTCTTTAAATGATGTGCCCATTTTAAACAAGTGGGTCTGTTGTAGTATTGCTCTAGGCAGGGAAGCCAAAGGTTGTGAGGAGCCAAGATGCCCCTGGATAGAGACGTGAATGAGGGCCTCTTTAAATGATGTGCCCATTTTAAGCAAGTGGGTCTTTTGTAGTTTTGCCCTAGGCAGGGAAGCCAAAAATTGGGAGGCACCAATATGCCACTGGATAGAGGCGTGCATGAGGGGCTTTTCAAAAAATGTGCCCATTCTAAGCAAGTGGGTCTTTTGTAGTATTGCCCTAGGCAGGGAAGCCAAAGGTTGGGAGGCACCAAGATGCCCCTGAATAGAGGCATGCATGAGGGCCTTTTCAAAAAATGTGCCCATTCTAAGCAAGTGGGTCTTTTGTAGTTTTGCCCTAGGCAGGAAAGCCAAAAATTGGGAGGCACCAATATGCCGCTCGATTGAGGCGTGCATGAGGTCCTCTTTAAATGATGTGCCCGTTTTAAAAAAGTGGGTCTGTTATAGTATTGCCCTAGGCAGGGAAGCCAAAGGTTGGGAGTCACCAAGATGCCCCTGGATAGCAGTGTGAATGAGGGCCTCTTTAACCCCTTCCCGACCCTTGGCCCACCGTTTGGGCCATGAAAACAAGTTAATTCCCGACCCTTGGCCCAGGGGGTGGGCCATGGAATGATCGGGCTCCTGCAGGTCGAGTGAGGGTCTCACTGACCTGTCACTCGGCCTGCAGGTACATGGGGAGTTGTACTACACCCCAGGGGGGGTCGATTTGCCCCCACCCTCACCCCCCCGGCTACAGGTGCGGTGATTGGCGCTCAAAAGTGAAAGTGAAAATCACCGCGCCTGTCATGTTTCCCTGCCTGTCGCTGCTCTCCCTACCCTCTGATCTTCTCCCCTGTCATCCTATAAATCCCCCCCTGTCCCCCATCTCTCTTTCCAGCCCCCCTTTCATCTTTCAACCCCCCTTCCCCCCCGCTACCTGTCCCTGCCGCCCTCTTCCTCTTCCTGCCGCCCGCCTCCTCCTGACTGCCCCCGCTTCCTCTGAGTCCTAAGTGCCCCCCCACATCTACTGCCAGACCCCCCACTGCCTCCTTACTGCCCCCCCCTATCAATGGAGCAGCGATCGCCTCTCTTACTCACCCCTCCGGCGGCCCGCTCCGTCCTGTGACTGCTGCGTCCCACTCCTCCTCCTCTTCTATGCTGTGAGTCCCGCCGCCTCCGATCTGACAGCTCTGAGGATCTAGCTGCAGGAAGTGATCTGACAGCTCCAGCACAGTGATCCACAGTGACCATTATGTGATCACTGTGGATCAATGTGCTGGATCTGTCAGATCACTTTTTACAGCTGGATCCTGAGGATCTAGCTGCAGGAAGTTATCTGACAGCTCCAGCACAGTGATCCACAGTGACCATTATGTGATCACTGTGGATCACTGTGCTGGATCTGTCAGATCACTTTTTACAGCTGGATCCTGGGGATCGAGCTGCAGAAAGCAATCTGACAGCCAGGGCACACTGATGCACATAGTGGGTCACTGCGCCCGGGCTCTTAGATCGCTGCTCTGCAGCTCGATCTACCTGCATGGGCATCGAGCTGCAGAAAGTGATCTGACACCTCGGGCGCAGTGACCCACTATGTGCATCACTGCGCCTGGGCTGCCAGATTCCTTTCCGCAGCTCGATCCATATGCATGCATCCCAAAGCAATCTGACAGCAATCTGACAGCCCGGGCGCAGTGATGCACATAATGGGTCACTGCGCCCAGGCTCTTAGATCGCTGCTCTGCAGCCCGATCTCCCTGCATGGGCATCGAGCTGCAGAAAGCAATCTGACAGCCCGGACGCAGTGATGCACATAGTGGGTCAATGCGCCTGTGCTGCCAGATCGCTTTCCGCAGCTCGATCCCCATGCATGGGGATCGAGCTGCGGAAAGCGATCTGGCAGCCCAGGCGCAGTGATACATATAGTGGGTCACTGCGCCCGGAGGGTCAGATCACTTTCTGCAGCTTGATCACCATGCTGGCGGATCGGGCTCCAGAGAAGCGATCTGAAAGCAAAGGCGATCGGGTGTCGTGGGACCTTCGTTGTGGACTATGTCGGAGACAATCAAACCTCGTGGGACCTTCGCTTATGGACTACGTCGGAGCAATCGAGCGTCGTGGGACCTTCGTTGTGGACTACGTCGGATCTTTTTATAATAAAGATGGAGTCCGAATTGTGTCTGTGTGTTTTTTTTCAAATAAAAAGATTTTTTTCTGTGTGTATTTATTGACTAATTACCGTACTACAGATTCCTAATGGCGGGTCTAACATTTGAGTTTTTTGATGCTGCTTTTTTCTAGTAGTTTTTGCACAAGTTTTTGATAGGACTGATGGGCATGGGATTCCTTGTCATGGATCATCAGCTTAAGTGTCTTGGCCAATGCATGAACCAAAATCTCATTTGTAAAAGTTTTTTATTCATCATATAAGAGACTTTTTGCACTTTTTATCTATCCAGGGTGCAGTTGGGCCCTTAGGGGCGCCATTCATCTAGTGGTGCAGAGGTATCATACTGTGCGACCCATCGCTCAAGCAGCGGCGCAGGATGGGTCGCTTTCAGACACTCTGCATCAACTGTATCTGTGTGAATGGTGCTCTAAGCGGGCTCAGTGTATGCATGGCAGATCACCTCCCACACATAGCTGGTCGAGGTGGTTTATTAGCCTGCAGCTGGGCTTGCTTTACAATTGGGCTCTGACTGCATCCTGAGAGAGCATTTTGATTCTGCTTTTGGCATACATGGCGGGTCTAACATTGTCCCTATATTATGAATCTCGGGCTTAGTGCCAGCTGCCAAAAAAAGCTGGCATTAACCCCTTTATTACCCAGTTAGCCACCGGCACCAGGGCAACTGGAAGAGCGTGGGTACAGCACCAGAAAATGTCGCTTCAATGAATGCGCCATTTTCTGGGGTGGCTGCGGGTTGCAATTCGCAGCATGGGGGGCCCAGAACGCTTGGGCCTCTCTATGCTGAGGATTCCAGCCCCCAGCTGTCTAGTTGTACCTGGCTGGACCAAAAATATGACGGAGCCCCACGTAATTTTTTTTCTAGAATTAGTTCTAGAAATTTAAAAAAAAATGGGCTTCGCTGTATTTTTTGTTCCAGCCAGGTATGACGAGGCAGCTGGGGACTGGTGGCAGTCCGTAGCTGCCAAGTTGTACCTGGCTGGACCAAAAATATGGCGGAGCCCTATGTCATTTTTTTTCTAGAAATAATTCTAGAAATAAAAAAAAAATAGGCTTCGCTGTATTTTTGGTTCCAGCCAGGTATGACGAGGCAGCTAGGGGGCTGGAATCCTCAGCATGGAGAGACCCAAATGTTTTGGGTCCCCTATGCTGCGAATTGCAACTACTAGACTAGTATGTTTTTTCATAAAAAGTTTATTCATTTATACGGCTTAATTTGTTAAGCACATGGGGGTTCAAAGTGCTCACTGTGCATCTAGATATGTTCCCTGGGGGGTCTAGTTTCCAAAATGGGGTCACTTGTGGGGGAGCTCCAATGTTTAGGCACACAGGGGATCTCCATACGCAACCTGGTGTCCGCTAACAATTCCAATTGTTGGCAAACACCAGGTTGCGTATGGAGAGCCCCTGTGTGCCTAAACATTGGAGCTCCCCCACAAGTGACCCCATTTTGGAAACTAGACCCCCCCCAAGGAACCTATCTGCATGCATAGTGAGCACTTTGAATCCCAAGGTGCTTCACAAACTGATCCGTAATAAGGTAAAAATACTTTTTTTTCACACAAATTTTCTTTTTTAATTTTTACGGATCAATTTGTGAAGCACCTGCGGGTTCAAAGTGCTCACAATGCATCTAGATATGTTCCCTGGGGGGTCTAGTTTCCAAAATGGGGTCAATGTTTAGGCACACAGGGGCTCTCCAAATGCGACATGGTGTCCGCTAACAATTTGAGGTGATTTTCCATTCAAATTGTTAGCGGACACCATGTCGCGTTTGGAGAGCCCATGTGTGCCTAAACTTTGAAACTCCCCCACAAGTGACCCCATTTTGGAAACTAGACCTCCCAGGGAACTTATCTAGATGGGTTGTGAGCATATTGAACCCCCACATGCTTTACAAATTGATCTGTGAATATGGAAAAAGTACTTTTTTTTTCACAAAAATGTTCTTTTAGCCTCAATTCTTTCATTTTCACATGGGTAACAGGATAAAATTCATCCTAAAATTTGTTGGGCAATTTCTCCTGAGTACACCGATACCTCATATGTGGTCATAAACCACTGTTTTGACGCGCGGCAGGGATCAGAAGTGAAGGAGCGCCATTTCACTTTTTGAATGGAAAATTAGCTCCAAAAGTCAAATTGCGCTCTTTCCCTTCAGAGCCCTGCCGTGCGCCCAAACCGTGGTTTATGATCACATATGAGGTATCGATATACTCAGGAGAAATTGCCCAACAAATTTTAGTATCCATTTTATCTTGTTGCCCATGTGAAAATGAAAAAATTGAGGCTAAAAGAACATTTTTGTTAGAAAAATTAAAATATCCATTTTTTTGTTTCCAATTTGCTTAGTTCCTGTGAAGCACCTGAAGGGTTAATAATCATCTTGAATGTAGTTTTGAGTAGCTTGAGGGGTGCAGTTTTTGGAATGGTGTCACTTTTGGGTGTTTTCTGTCATGTACACCCCTCAAAGGGACTTCAAATGTGATGTGGTCACTAAAAAAAATGGTTTTGTAAATTTTGGTGGAAAAATGAAAAATTGCTCATGAACTTTGAACCCTTATAACTTCCTAACAAATAATTTTTTTTTTTTCAAAATTGTGCTGAGGTTAAGTAGACATGTGGGAAATATTATTTCATAACTATTTTGTGTCACATAACTCTCTGGTTTACCAGAAGAAAAATTCAAAATTAGAAAATTGCTAATTTTTCAAAATTTTTGCCATATTTTTGATTATTTCACAAATAAACGCAAAAATTATCGACCTAAATTTAATACTAACATTAAGCCCAATATGTCTCGAATAAACAATCTCAGAATCGCTAATATCGGTTGAAGCGTTCCCGAGTTATAACCTCATAAAGGGACACTGGTCAGAATTGCAAAAAAGGCCAAGGTCTTTAGAGTCAAAATAGGCTGGGTCCTGAAGGGGTTAAATGATGTGCCTATTTTAAGCAAGTGGGTCTTTTGTAGTATTGCCCTAGGCAGCGAAGCCAAAAATTGTGTGGCACTCTGATGCCCCTGGATAGAGGCGTGCATGAGGGCCTCTCTAAATGATGTGCCCATTTTAAGTAAGTGGGTCTTTTGTAGTATTGCCCTAGGCAGGGAAGCCAAAAATTGGGAGTCACCAATATGCCACTGGATAGATGCATGCATGAGGGCCTCTTTAAATTATGTGCCCATTTTAAGCATGTGGGTCTTTTGTAGTATTGCCCTAGACAGGGAAGACAAAAATTGAGAGGCACCAGTATTTTACTAGATAGAGGTGTGCATGAGGGCCTCTTTAAATGATGTGCCCATTTTAAGCAAGTGGGTCTTTTGTAGTATTGCCAGAGGCAGGGAAGCCAAACATTGTTTTGCACTTCAATGCCACTGGATAGAGGCGTGCATGAGGGCTTCTTTAAATGATGTGCCCATTTTACTCTTCAATACATTTTTATTGTAGATATGCATGAATAAACAAACAACATTATTGATAGTGGTAAAATATAAATACAATAACAAACACATCCTGGGGTAATTGGGCAGGGGGGAAGAATAATCCAAAGAGCGGGGAGGGGAGGGAGAGCGAGAAGAAAGGATGTGGTGGTAGGCAGGGAGGGGATGGAAGAGCCAAAGGGGGATTGATAGCTACACATTGCAACTAGATGTGGGCAAATAACAGAGTGAATGCTTCATTCGGGGCTTTCCTTAGTATACAGGTCTGATGTGCCCATTTTAAGCAAGAGGGTCTTTTGTAGTATTGCCCTAGGCAGGGAAGCCAAAAACTGGGAGGCACCAATATGCCACTGGATAGAGGCGTTCATGAGGGCCTCTTTAAATGATGTGCCCATTTTAAACAAGTTGGTCTTTTGTAGTATTGCCCTAGGCAGGGAAGCCAAAGGTTGGGAGGCACCAATATGCCACTGGATAGAGGCGTGCATGAGGGCCTCTTTAAATGATGTGCCTATTGTAAGCCACTTGCTTACAATGGGCACTTTTATTGAAAAAGCCGTCATGCCTGCCTCTATGCAGGGGCATCTTGGTGCCACCAAACCTTTGGCTACCCTGCCTAGGGCAATAATAAAAAAAAACACACTTGCTTACAATGGGCACATTTTTTTAAAAGGCCCTCATGCACACCTCTATCCAGAGGCATATTGGTGTCTCCAATTCCAAAAGGAAGTGACCTACACTGGCTTCTTTTGTGGCACTGATACCTGACCCAAAGTGAGACCTGGGCAAGGTGCAGTTAAAAATTAGAAGTAAGTGACTACACATGCGGTGTAGTTGTTTGTATTAGAAGTGGCCTACACTGGATTCTTTTTGTGGCACTGATACTTGACCCAAAATGAGACCTGGGCAAGGTGCAGTTAAAAATTAGAAGTAAGTGACTACACAGGAGGAGTTTTTGTTTGTATTAGCAGTGGCCTACACTACTTCTTTTTTAGTGGCACTGATACTTGACCCAAAGTGAGACCTGGGCAAGGTGCAGTTAAAGATTAGAAATAAGTGACTACACAGGCGGTGTAGTTGTTCGTATTAGAAGTGGCCTACACTAGCTTCTTTTTGTGACTCTGATACTTGACCCAAAGTGAGACCTGGGCAAGGTGCAGTTAAAAATTAGAAGTAAGTGACTACACAGGCGGTGTAGTTGTTTGTCTTAGAAGTGGCCTACACTACTTCTTTTTTAGTGGCACTGATACTTGACCCAAAGTGAGACCTGGGCAAGGTGCAGTTAAAGATTAGAAATAAGTGACTACACAGGCGGTGTAGTTGTTCGTATTAGAAGTGGCCTACACTAGCTTCTTTTTGTGACTCTGATACTTGACCCAAAGTGAGACCTGGGCAAGGTGCAGTTAAAAATTAGAAGTAAGTGACTACACAGGAGGAGTTTTTTTTGTATTAGCAGTGGCCTACACTACTTCTTTTTTAGTGGCACTGATACTTGACCCAAAGTGAGACCTGGACAAGGTGCAGTTAAAGATTAGAAATAAGTGACTACACAGGCGGTGTAGTTCGTTTTAGAAGTGGCCTACACTAGCTTCTTTTTGTGACTCTGATACTTGACCCAAAGTGAGACCTGGGCAAGGTGCAGTTAAAAATTAGAAGTAAGTGACTACACAGGCGGTGTTAGTTGTTTGTCTTAGAAGTGGCCTACACTACTTCTTTTTTAGTGGCACTGATACTTGACCCAAAGTGAGACCTGGGCAAGGTGCAGTTAAAGATTAGAAATAAGTGACTACACAGGCGGTGTAGTTGTTTGTATTAGAATTTTTAACTACACCTTGCCCAGGTCTCACTTTGGGTCAAGTATCAGTGCAACTAAAAAAGAAGTAGTGTAGGCCACTTCTAATACAAACAACTACACCGCCTGTGTAGTCACTTACTTCTAATTTTTTAACTGCACCTTGCCCATGTCTCACTTTGAGTCAAGCATCAGTGCCACAAAAAGAAGCCAGTGTAGGCCACTTCTAATACAAACAACTACACCGCCTGTGTAGTCACTTACTTCTAATTTTTAACTGCACTTTGCCCAGGTCTCACTTTGGGTCAAGTATCAGTGCCACTAAAAAGAAGCCAGTGTAGGCCACTTCTAATACAAACAACTACACCGCCTGTGTAGTCACTTACTTCTAAGTGGCCTACACTGGCTTCTTTTTGTGGCACTGATACTTGACCCAAAGTGAGACCTGGGCAAGGTGCAGTTAAAAATTAGAAGTAAGTGACTACACAGGCGGTGTAGTTGTTTGTATTAGAAGTGGCCTACACTGGCTTCTTTTTGTGACACTGATACTTGACCCAAAGTGAGACCTGGGCAAGGTGCAGTTAAAAATTAGAAGTAAGTGACTACACAGGCGGTGTAGTTGTTTGTATTAGAAGTGGCCTATACTGGATTCTTTTTGTGGTACTGATACCCGACCCAAAGTGAGACCTGGGCAAGCTGCAGTTAAAAATTAGAAGTAAGTGACTACACAGGCGGTGAGTTGTTTGTATTAGAAGTGGCCTATACTACTTCTTTTTAGTGTCACTGGTAATTGACCCAAAGTGAGATCTGGGCAATGGTGAAGTTAAAAATTAGAAGTAGGTGAATACACAGGCGTGTAGTTGTTGGTATTAGAAGTGGCCTACACTGGCTTATTTTTGTGGCACTGATACTTGACCCAAAGTGAGACTGGGCAAGGTGCAGTTAAAAATTAGAAGTAAGGGACTACACAGGTGGTGCATTTGTTTGTATTGGAAGTGGCCTACACTGGCTTCCTTTTGCCGCACTGATACTTGATCCAAAGTGAGATCTTGCCAAGGTGCAGTTAAAAATTAGAAGTAAGTCACTACACAGGCGGTGTATTTGTTTGTATTAGAAAGTGGCCTACACTATTTCTGCTTGTGGCACTGATACTTGACCCAAAGTGATACCTGGTCAAGATGCAGTTAAAAATTAGAAGTAAGTGACTACACAGGTGGTGCATTTGTTTGTATTGGAAGTGGCCTACACTACTTCTTTTGTAGTGGCACTAACACTTTACCCAAAGTGAGACCTGGGCAAGGTGCCTTTAAAAATTAGAAGTAAGTGACTACACAGGAAGTGTATTTGTTTGTATTAGAAGTGGCCTACACTACTTCTTTTGTAGTGGCACTAACACTTTACCCAAAGTGAGACCTGGGCAAGGTGCCGTTAAAAATTAGAAGTAAGTGACTACACAGGCGGTGTAGTTTGTTTGTATTAGAAATGGCCTACACTGGCTTATTTTTGTGGCTCTGATGCTTGACCCAAAATGAGACCTGGGCAAAGTGAAGTTAAAAATTAGAAGTAAGTGACTACACAGGCAGTGTAGTTATTTGTATTAGACGTGGACTACACTGGCTTGTTGTTGTGGCACTGATACTTGACCCAAAGTGAGACCTGGGCAAGGTGCAGTTAAAAATTAGAAATAAGTGACTACAAAGGCGGTGTATTTGTTTGTATGAGAAGTGGCCTACACTGGCTTCCTTTTGCCGCACTGATACTTGATCTAAAGTGAGATCTTGCCAAGGTGCAGTTAAAAATTAGAAGTAAGTGACTACACAGGCAGTGTATTTGTTTGTATTAGAAGTGGCCTACAAAACTTATTTTTTAGTGGCACTGATACTTGACCCAATGTGAGACCTGGGCAAGGTGCAGTTAAAAATTAGAAGTAAGTGACTACACAGGCGGTGTAGTTGTTTGTATTAGAAGGGCCTACACTGGCTTCTTTTTGTGGCACTGATACTTGACCTAAGTGAGACTGGGCAAGGTGCAGTTAAAAATTAGAAGTAAGGGACTACAAAGGCGGTGTAGTTGTTTTGAATTAGAAGTGGCCTACACTGGCTTATTGTTGTGGCACTGATACTTGACCCAAAGTGAGACCTGGGCAAGGTGCAGTTAAAAATTAGAAATAAGTGACTACAAAGGCGGTGTATTTGTTTGTATGAGAAGTGGCCTATACTGGCTTCCTTTTGCCGCACTGATACTTGATCCAAAGTGAGATCTTGCCAAGGTGCAGTTCAAAATTAGAAGTAAGTCACTACACAGACAGGCGGTGTAGTTGTTTGTATTAGAAGAGGCCCACACTGGCTTCATTTTGTGGCATTGATACTTGACCCAAAGTGAGACCTGGGCAAGGTGTAGTTAAAAATTAGAAGTAAGTGACTACACAGGCGGTGTAGTTGTTTGTATTAGAAGTGACCTAAACTGGCTTCTTTTTGTGGCACTGATACCTGACCCAAAGTAAAACCTGGGCAAGGTGCAGTTAAAAATTAGAAGTAAGTGACTACACAGGCGGTGAAGTTGTTTGTATTAGAAGCGGCCTACACTGGCTTCTTCTTAGTTGAAAATTGTATGTTGGAAGCAAAAAAGGTCCCAAATTCCGCCCTGATAAATCTTGGATCATTTACACTTAATGAACCTCAAATCCGTAACTATCAACCTGGATCAAAATGCTAATGACTTTTACAAATTTTTCCATGTCCTTTAAGAAAACAACTTGCAAAAATTATTTCATTTCTACAAATTGTCTTAACTAAAAAATGACATCATATTCCATGCTGCTGTTGCCAATCATGAAATTGAATTTAAGCTCGATGCAGATTTGCACAGTTAACCACTAGAAAATGATCAATGAAAATGTTCCTGGTTTCCCAGTGTATCACACCTCTTGGTGCTGTAGCCTAGTTGGTCAAAGCATTGATTTTTATTTTGAATGTCAGCACTATCTTTCTTTCTCTCACTTTGCAACTTTTTGTCCAAAAAGGACAGCTTTCACTCTTGAGATTCATCATATTTGTCTTTCGCACAACCGTAAGATAGCACAATCGAGAGAAAGAAAATCTGAATTACCGAAACACTTAGGAACGAAAAGATGTCATCATTTTCATTAGATGATAAAGGATAGCATGATGCATAACAAATTTAAAGTAAGAGGACTTACATATCTGACTGTTTGCAAAGTAGCAAACAGCCTTCTTGAACTGGAGGAATTTTAATACTTGCTTGAGATATCCACCACTTGAGCTAAAAATGAAAACTAGCATTTGAACACAAAAGAAGTAAATTCATTCGACGAGAATGGGATTTGAACCCATGCATGCAGTGCACAATGGATTAGCAGTCCATCGCCTTAACCACTCGGCCACCTCGTCACCTTCAAAGGCCTGCTCACGGGCTATGTGATCTGTTCTTTAACGAGTCTCTGCGTTAATCACTGAAGATTGTGTACTGGCATATGGCGGAATGGGACTTACCTCCTACAGTGGATAATATCAAAAGTTAGACAAGCCAGATACCATGCTTCACACACTTGCAGAGGTGGTGCTGTGGCTTAGCTGGTTAAAGCGCCTGTCTCGTAAAAAGGAGATCCTGAGTTCAAATCTCAGCAGTGCCTTCTTTTCAGCTTCCCATGATAAAAGTTTCTACACTTTGAAGTAGACTTTCACTTGTTCGTCTGCATCCTTCAGATAGTGCAATGGAGAGGTTAAGAATCTGCACTGTCAAGGTGCTCAAACTGGAAATGTCATCCTATTGTAATACAGTATGGCACCAACCATGATAATGTACGGTTCATAGGTTTCCTTTTGCCAGATTAAAATGCTTCCGGGAACATCTGACTGTCTTAGAAAAGTTTGATAGCAGCCTTTTTAAATGGTAGAAGACTAAAAACAACAAATACAACAGCAAATTTTGAAGTAAAAGCCATGATTACATAGCTCACTTCATTAACTGCATTGTTAATGTGTCACCCTAAATTCAAATCCAACTTGTGTGCCCTGAAATTCAGAAACCAGATGATAGCATCTGATGAGGATTTTTAAGGGTCTTTGCATCTTAGTTGAAAATTGTATGTTGGAAGCAAAAAAGGTCCCAAATTCCGCCCTGATAAATCTTGGATCATTTACACTTAATGAACCTCAAATCCGTAACTATCAACCTGGATCAAAATGCTAATGACTTTTACAAATTTTTCCATGTCCTTTAAGAAAACAACTTGCAAAAATTATTTCATTTCTACAAATTGTCTTAACTAAAAAATGACATCATATTCCATGCTGCTGTTGCCAATCATGAAATTGAATTTAAGCTCGATGCAGATTTGCACAGTTAACCACTAGAAAATGATCAATGAAAATGTTCCTGGTTTCCCAGTGTATCACACCTCTTGGTGCTGTAGCCTAGTTGGTCAAAGCATTGATTTTTATTTTGAATGTCAGCACTATCTTTCTTTCTCTCACTTTGCAACTTTTTGTCCAAAAAGGACAGCTTTCACTCTTGAGATTCATCATATTTGTCTTTCGCACAACCGTAAGATAGCACAATCGAGAGAAAGAAAATCTGAATTACCGAAACACTTAGGAACGAAAAAGATGTCATCATTTTCATTAGATGATAAAGGATAGCATGATGCATAACAAATTTAAAGTAAGAGGACTTACATATCTGACTGTTTGCAAAGTAGCAAACAGCCTTCTTGAACTGGAGGAATTTTAATACTTGCTTGAGATATCCACCACTTGAGCTAAAAATGAAAACTAGCATTTGAACACAAAAGAAGTAAATTCATTCGACGAGAATGGGATTCGAACCCATGCATGCAGTGCACAATGGATTAGCAGTCCATCGCCTTAACCACTCGGCCACCTCGTCACCTTCAAAGGCCTGCTCACGGGCTATGTGATCTGTTCTTTAACGAGTCTCTGCGTTATTCACTGAAGATTGTGTACTGGCATATGGCGGAATGGGACTTACTCCTACAGTGGATAATATCAAAAGTTAGACAAGCCAGATACCATGCTTCACACACTTGCAGAGGTGGTGCTGTGGCTTAGCTGGTT
Organism: Allobates femoralis; assembly: GCA_033576535.1. NCBI lineage: Eukaryota > Metazoa > Chordata > Amphibia > Anura > Aromobatidae > Allobates > Allobates femoralis. Next base: position 292 of record JARQOC010000812.1, on the reverse strand, counting down.
AAAGCGCCTGTCTCGTAAACAGGAGATCCTGAGTTCAAATCTCAGCAGTGCCTTCTTTTCAGCTTCCCATGATAAAAGTTTCTACACTTTGAAGTAGACTTTCACTTGTTCGTCTGCATCCTTCAGATAGTGCAATGGAGAGGTTAAGAATCTGCACTGTCAAGGTGCTCAAACTGGAAATGTCATCCTATTGTAATACAGTATGGCACCAACCATGATAATGTACGGTTCATAGGTTTCCTTTTGCCAGATTAAAATGCTTCCGGGAACATCTGACTGTCTTAGAAAAGTT
>JARQOC010000811.1:0-59757 GCA_033576535.1 Allobates femoralis | reverse complement strand
AACACAGTATTAAAACTTTGACTCAGTTCAAAGCACAACTGTAGATATTGGAAATCTTTGTTGTCCCTGAGTCATTGCATTAGGTAAGAAGTTTTTCAGTATCTTTTAAAAGAAAGCAAGAACAAGCGATTTTTACCATGATTCTTACTTAGGCTCATGCACTTAGTAACAGAATTTTAAAACTTTCACTCAGTTCCAAGCACAACCGTAGATATTGGAAATCTTTTTGCCTATGAGTATAAAAGCATTAGGGAAAAAGTTTTTGAGTATATTTTAAAAGAAAGCAAGGGCATGCTATTTTCACGATGATTCTTACTTAGGCTCATGCCATTGGTAACAGAGTATTACAACTTTGACTTAGTTCCAAGCACAACTGTAGATATTGGAAATCTTTTTTGTCTATGAGTCAATGCATTAGGTAAGAACGTTTTTGAGTATCGTTTAAAAGAAAGCAAGGGCAAGCTATTTTCACCATGATTCTTAGGCTCGTGCCCTTAGTAAAATAATAATAAAACTTTGACTTAGTTCCAAGCACAGCTGTAGATATTGGATATCTTTTTGTCTATGAGTATCAATGAATTAGGAAAACGTTTTTGAGTATCTTTTAAAAGAAAGCAAGGCCAAGCTACTTAATCCATGATTCTTACTAAGGCTCATGCCCTTAGTAACAGTGTATTAAAACTTTGACTCAGTTCCAGGCACAACCATAGATATTGGAAATCTTTTTGTCTAAGGTATCAATGCATTAGGGAAAAAGTTTTTGAGTATCTTTTAAAAGAAAGCAAGGCATGCTATTTCACCATGATTCTTACTTAGGCTCATGCCTTTAGTAACACTGTATTAAAACTTTGACTCAGTTCAAAGCACAACTGTAGATATTGGAAAATCTTTGTTGTCTAATGAGTCATTGCATTAGGTAAGAAGTTTTTCAGTATCTTTTAAAAGAAAGCAAGAACAAGCGATTTTTACCATGATTCTTACTTAGGCTCATGCACTTAGTAAAAGAATTTTAAAACTTTCACTCAGTTCCAAGCACAACCGTAGATATTGGAAATCTTTTTGCCTATGAGTATAAAAGCATTAGGGAAAAAGTTTTTGAGTATATTTTCAAAAAAAGCAAGGGCAATGCTATTTTCACGATTATTCTTACTTAGGCTCATGCCATTAGTAACAAGTATTAAAACTTTGACTTAGTTCCAAGCATAACTGTAGATATTGGAAATCTTTTTGTCTATGAGTATCAATGCATTAGGGAAAACGTTTTTGAGTATCTTTTAAAAGAAAGCAAGGCCAAGCTACTTAATCCATGATTCTTACTAAGGCTCATGCCCTTAGTAACAGTGTATTAAAACTTTGACTTAGTTCCAGGCACAACTGTAGATATTGGAAATCTTTTTGTCTATGAGTATCAATGAATTAGGGAAAACTTTTTGAGTATCTTTTAAAAGAAAGCAAGGCCAAGCTATTTAATTCATGATTCTTACTAAGGCTCATGCCCTTAGTAACAGAGTATTAAAACTTTGACTCAGTTCCAAGCACAACTGTAGATATTGGAAATCTTTTTGTCTATGAGTATCAATGCATTAGGAAAAGTTTTTTGAGTATATTTTAAAAGAAAGCAATGGCATGCTATTTTCACCATGATTCTTACTTAGGCTCATGCCATTAGTAACAGAAGTATTAAAACTTTGACTTAGTTCCAAGCACAACTGTAGATATTGGAAATCTTTTTGTCTATGAGTATCAAATGCATTAGGGAAAAGTTTTTGAGTATTTTTAAAAGAAAGCAAGGCAGCTATTATCCATGATTCTTACTAAGGCTCATGCCTTAGTAACAAGTATATTAAAACTTTGACTCAGTTCCAAGCACAACGTAGATATTGGAAATCTTTTTGTCTATGAGTATCAAAGCATTAGGGAAAAAGTTTTTGAGTATCTTTTAAAAGAAAGCAAGGCATGCTATTTTCACCATGATTTTACTTAGGCTCATGCCTTAGTAACAGAGTATTAAAACTTTGACTTAGTTCCAAGCACAACGTAGATATTGGAAATCTTTTTGTCTATGAGTATCAATGCATTAGGGAAAAAGTTTTTGAGTATCTTTTAAAAGAAAGCAAGGCATGCTATTTTCACCATGATTTTATTAGGCTCATGCCTTAGTAACAAGTATTAAAACTTTGACTCAGTTCCAAGCACAACCGTAGATATTGGAAATCTTTTTGTCTATGAGATCAAGCATTAGGAGAAAAGTTTTTGAGTATTTTTAAAAGAAAGCAAGGCGCATGCTATTTTCACCATGATTCTTACTTAGGCTCATGCCTTAGTAACAGATATTAAAACTTTGACTTAGTTCCAAGCACAACTGTAGATATTGGAAATCTTTTTGTCTATGAGTATCAATGCATTAGGGAAAAAGTTTTTGAGTATCTTTTAAAAGAAAGCAAGGCAAGCTATTTTCACCATGATTCTTACTTAGGCTCATGCCTTAGTAACAGTGTATTAAAACTTTGACTCAGTTCCAGCACAACGTAGATATTGGAAATCTTTTTGTCTATGAGTATCAATGCATTAGGGAAAAGTTTTTGAGTATCTTTTAAAAAAAAGCAAGGGCATGCTATTTTCACCATGATTCTTACTTAGGCTCATGCCTTTAGAAAAGTATTAAAACTTTGACTCAGTTCCAAGCACAACTGTAGATATTGGAAATCTTTTTGTCTATGAGTACAATGCATTAGGGAAAAGTTTTTGAGATATCTTTAAAAGAAGCAAAGGCATGCTATTTTCACCATGATTCTTACTTAGGCTCATGCCTTAGTAACAAGTATTAAAACTTTGACTCAGTTCCAAGCACAACTGTAGATATTGGAAATCTTTTTGTCTATGAGTATCAATGCATTAGGAAAAAGTTTTTGAGTATCTTTTAAAAGAAAGCAAGGCAAGCTATTTTTACCATGATTCTTACTTAGGCTCATGCTCTTAGTAACAGAGTATTAAAACTTTGACTCAGTTCAAGCACAACGTAGATATTGGAAATCTTTTTGTCTATGAGTATCAATGCATTAGGGAAAAAGTTTTTGAGTATATTTTAAAAGAAAGCAAGGGCATGCTATTTTCACCATGATTCTTACTTAGGCTCATGCCATTAGTAACAGGTATTAAAACTTTGACTTAGTTCCAAGCACAACTGTAGATATTGGAAATCTTTTTGTCTATGAGTATCAATGCATTAGGGAAAAGTTTTTGAGTATCTTTTAAAAGAAAGCAAGGGCAAGCTATTTTCACCATGATTCTTACTTAGGCTCATGCCTTAGTAACAAGTATATTAAAACTTTGACTTAGTTCCAAGCACAACTGTAGATATTGGAAATCTTTTTGTCTATGAGTATCAATGCATTAGGGAAAACGTTTTTGAGTATTTTTAAAAGAAAGCAAGGCAAGCTATTTTACCATGATTCTTACTCTTACTAAGGCTCATGCCCTTAGTAACAGTGTATTAAAACTTTGACTCAGTTCCACTTTGACTCAGTTCAGCACAACTGTAGATATTGAAATCTTTTTGTCTAATATCAATGCATTAGGAAAAGTTTTTGAGTATCTTTTAAAAGAAAGCAGGCCAAGCTACTTATTCCATGATTCTTACTAAGGCTCATGCCCTTAGTAACAGTTATTAAAACTTTACTCAGTTCATGCACAACCGTAGATATTGGAAATCTTTGTTGTCTATGAGTCATGCATTAGGTAAAAGTTTTTAGTATCTTTAAAAGAAAGCAAGACAAGCTATTTTACCATTGATTCTTACTTAGGCTCATGCACTTAGTAAAGATATTAAAACTTTCACTCAGTTCAAGCACAACGAAGATATTGGAAATCTTTGTTGTCTTGAGTCAATGCATTAGGAAAAGTTTTTGGTATCTTTAAAAGAAAGCAAGGGCAGCTATTTTCACATGATTCTTACTTAGGCTCATGCCTTTAGTAACAGTATTAAAACTTGACTCAGTTCAAGCACAACTGTAGATATTGGAAATCTTTGTTGTCTATGAGTCATTGATTAGGTAAGAATTTTTTCAGTATCTTTAAAAAAAAGCAAGAACAAGCAATTTTTACCATGATTCTTACTTAGGCTCATGCACTTAGAACAGAATATTAAAACTTTCACTCAGTTCCAAGCACAACCGTAGATATTGGAAATCTTTTTGTCTATGAGTCAATGCATTAGGAAAAGTTTTTGAGTATTTTAAAAGAAAGCAAGGGCATGCTATTTTCACCATGATTCTTACTTAGGCTCATGCCTTAGTAACACAGTATTAAAACTTTGACTCAGTTCAAGCACAACTGTAGATATTGGAAATCTTTTTGTCTATGAGTCATTGCATTAGGTAAGAAGTTTTTAGTATCTTTTAAAAGAAAGCAAGCAAGCATTTTATCATATTCTTACTTAGGCTCATGCCCTTAGTAACAGAATATTAAAACTTTGACTCATTCAAGCACAACTGTAGATATTGGAAATCTTTTTGTCTATGAGTCAATGCATTAGGTAAGAAGTTTTTGGTATCGTTTAAAAGAAAGCAAGGGCATGCTATTTTCACCATGATTCTTACTTAGGCTCATGCCTTTAGTAACACAGTATTAAAACTTTGACTCAGTTCAAAGCACAACTGTAGATATTGGAAATCTTTGTTGTCCTTGAGTCATTGCATTAGGTAAGAAGTTTTTCAGTATCTTTTAAAAGAAAGCAAGAACAAGCGATTTTTACCATGATTCTTACTTAGGCTCATGCACTTAGTAACAGAATTTTAAAACTTTCACTCAGTTCCAAGCACAACCGTAGATATTGGAAATCTTTTTGCCTATGAGTATAAAAGCATTAGGGAAAAAGTTTTTGAGTATATTTTAAAAGAAAGCAAGGGCATGCTATTTTCACGATGATTCTTACTTAGGCTCATGCCATTGGTAACAGAGTATTAAAACTTTGACTTAGTTCCAACCACAACTGTAGATATTGGAAATCTTTTTTGTCTATGAGTCAATGCATTAGGTAAGAAGTTTTTGAGTATCGTTTAAAAGAAAGCAAGGTCAAGCTATTTTCACCATGATTCTTAGGCTCGTGCCCTTAGTAAAATAATAATAAAACTTTGACTTAGTTCCAAGCACAGCTGTAGATATTTGAAATCTTTTTGTGTATGAGTATCAATGAATTAGGGAAAACGTTTTTGAGTATCTTTTAAAAGAAAGCAAGGCCAAGCTACTTAATCCATGATTCTTACTAAGGCTCCTGCCCTTAGTAACAGTGTATTAAAACTTTGACTCAGTTCCAGGCACAACCGTAGATATTGGAAATCTTTTTGTCTAAGGGTATCAATGCATTAGGGAAAAAGTTTTTGAGTATCTTTTAAAAGAAAGCAAGGGCATGCTATTTTCACCATGATTCTTACTTAGGCTCATGCCTTTAGTAACACAGTATTAAAACTTTGACTCAGTTCAAAGCACAACTGTAGATATTGGAAATCTTTGTTGTCTATGAGTCATTGCATTAGGTAAGAGGTTTTTCAGTATCTTTTAAAAGAAAGCAAGAACAAGCGATTTTTACCATGATTCTTACTTAGGCTCATGCACTTAGTAACAGAATATTAAAACTTTCACTCAGTTCCAAGCACAACCGTAGATATTGGAAATCTTTTTGTCTATGAGTATCAAAGCATTAGGGAAAAAGTTTTTGAGTATATTTTAAAAGAAAGCAATGGCATGCTATTTTCACCATGATTCTTACTTAGGCCATGCATGGGGATCGAGCTGCAGAAAGCTATCTAACAGCCCGGGCGCAGTGATGCACATAGTGGGTCACTGCGCCCAGGCTCTTAGATTGCTGCTCTGCAGCCCGATCTCCCTGCATGGGCATCGAGCTGCAGAAAGCAATCTGACACCCCGGACGCAGTGATGCACATAGTGGGTCAATGCGCCTGTGCTGCCAGATCGCTTTCCGCAGCTCGATCCCCATGCATGGGGATCGAGCTGCGGAAAGCGATCTGGCAGCCCAGGCGCAGTGATGCACATAGTGGGTCACTGCGCCCAGGCTCTTAGATCGCTGCTCTGCAGCCCGATCTCCCTGCATGGGCATCGAGCTGCAGAAAGCAATCTGACAGCCCGACGCAGTGATGCACATAGTGGGTCAATGCGCCTGTGCTGCCAGATCGCTTTCCGCAGCTCGATCCCCATGCATGGGGATCGAGCTGCGGAAAGCGATCTGGCAGCCCAGGCGCAGTGATGTACATAGTGGGTCACTGCGCCCAGGCTCTTAGATCGCTGCTCTGCAGCCCGATCTCCCTGCATGGGGATCGAGCTGCGGAAAGTGATCTGGCAGCCCAGGCGCAGTGATGCACATAATGGGTCACTGCGCCCGGGGTGTCAGATCACTTTCTGCAGCTCGATCACCATGCTGGCGGATCGGGCTCCAGAGTAGCGATCTGAAAGCAAAGGTGATCGAGCGTCGTGGGACCTTCGTTGTGGACTACGTCGGAGACAAACGTCGTTGGACCTTCGTTATGGACTATGTCGGAGCGATCGAGCGTCGTGGGACCTTCGTTGTGGACTACGTCGGATTTTTTTATAATAAAGATGGAGTCCGAATTGTGTCTGTTTTTTTTTCAAATAAAAAGATTTTTCTCTGTGTGTATTTATTGACTATTTACTGTACTAGAGATTCCTAATGGCGGGTCTAACATTGGCCCTATATTATGAATCTCGGGCTTAGTGCCAGCTGCCAATAAAAAGCTGGCATTAACCCCTTTATTACCCAGTTAGCCACCGGCACCAGGGCAACTGGAAGAGCGTGGGTACAGCGCCAGAAAATGGCGCTTCAATGAATGCGCCATTTTCTGGGGCGGCTGCGGGCTGCAATTCGCAGCATGGGGGGCCCAGAACGCTTGGGCCTCTCTATGCTGAGGATTCCAGCCCCCAGCTGCCTAGTTGTACCTGGCTGGACCAAAAATATGGCGGAGCCCCACGTAATTTTTTTTTCTAGAATTAGTTCTAGAAATTTAAACAAAAATAGGCTTCGCTGTATTTTTGGTTCCAGCCGGGTATGACGAGGCAGCTGGGGGCGGGTGGCAGTCCGTAGCTGCCAAGTTGTACCTGGCTGGACCAAAAATATGGCGGAGCCCTATGTCATTTTTTTTCTAGAAATATTTCTAGAAATAAAAAAAAAATAGGCTTCGCTGTATTTTTGGTTCCAGCCAGGTATGACGAGGCAGCTGGGGGCTGGTGGCAGTCCGTAGCTGCCAAGTTGTACCTGGCTGGACCAAAAATATGACAGAGCCCCATGGGTCCCCTATGCTGCGAATTGCAACTACTAGACTAGTATGTTTTTTCACAAAAAGTTTCTTTATTCATTTATACGTCTCAATTTGTGAAGCACATGGTGGTTCAAAGTGCTCACTGTGCATCTAGATATGTTCCCTGGGGGGTCTAGTTTCCAAAATGGGGTCACTTGTGGGGGAGCTCCAATGTTTAGGCACACAGGGGCTCACCAAACGTGACATGGTGTCCGCTAACAATTCCAATTGTTAGCGGACACCATGTCGCATATGGAGAGCCCCTGTGTGCCTAAACATTGGAGCTCCCCCACAAGTGACCCCATTTTGGAAACTAAACCCCCCAGGGAACATATCTAGCTGCATAGTGAGCACTTTGAACCCCCAGGTGCTTCACAAATTGGTCCGTAATAATGAAAAAAGAAATTTTTGTGGAAAAAAAAGTGCTTTTTCATTTTTATGGATGAATTTGTGAAGCACCTGGGGGTTCAAAGTACTCACTATGCATCTAGATACGTTCCCTGGGGGGGCTAGTTTCCAAAATGGGGTCACTTGTTGCGGAGCCCCAATGTTTAGGCACACAGGGGCTCACCAAACGCAACATGGTGACAGCTAACAATTTGAGCTGATTTTTATTCAAATTGTTAGCGGACACCATGTCGCTTTTGGAGAGCCCCTGTGTGCCTAAACATTGGAGCTCCCCCACAAGTGACCCCATTTTGGAAACTAGACCCCCCAGGGAACTTATCTAGATGGATAGTGAGCATATTGACCCTCCAGGTGCTTCACAAATTAATGGAAAAAATTTTTTTTTGCGGAAAACAAGTACTTTTTCATTTTTACAGATCAATTTGTGAAGCACCTGGGGTTCAAAGTGCTCACTATGCATCTAGATACGTTCCCTGGGGGGTCTAGTTTCCAAAATGGGGTCACTTGTGGGGAGCTCCAATGTTTAGGCACACAGGGGCTCACCAAACGCGACATGGTGTCCGCTAACAATTTGAGCTCATTTTGCATTCAAATTGTTAGCGGACACCATGTCGTGTTTGGAGAGCCCCTATGCGTCTCCACATTGGAGCTCCCCCACAAGTGACCCCATTTTGGAAACTAGACCCCCCAGGGAACATATCTAGCTGCATAGTGAGCACTTTGAACCCCCAGGTGCTTCACAAATTGGTCCGTAATAATGAAAAAAGAAATTTTTGTGGAAACAAAAGGGCTTTTTCATTTTTATGGATGAATTTGTGAAGCACCTGGGGGTTCAAAGTACTCACTATGCATCTAGATACGTTCCCTGGGGGGTCTAGTTTCCAAAATGGGGTCACTTGTGGGGGAGCTCCAATATTTAGGCACACAGGGGCTCACCAAACGCAACATGGTGTCCGCTAACAATTTGAGCTCATTTTGCATTCAAATTGTTAGCGGACACCATGTCGTGTTTGGAGAGCCCCTGTGCGTCTCCACATTGGAGCTCCCCCACAAGTGACCCCATTTTGGAAACTAGACCCCCCAGGGAACATATCTAGCTGCATAGTGAGCACTTTGAACCCCCAGGTGCTTCACAAATTGGTCCGTAATAATGAAAAAAGAAATTTCTGTGGAAAAAAAAGTGCTTTTTCATTTTTATGGATGAATTTGTAAAGCACCTGGGGGTTCAAAGTACTCACTATGCATCTAGATACGTTCCCTGGGGGGTCTAGTTTCCAAAATGGGGTCACTTGTGGGGGAGCTCCAATATTTAGGCACACAGGGGCTCACCAAACGCAACATGGTGTCCGCTAACAATTTGAGCTCATTTTGCATTCAAATTGTTAGCGGACACCCATGTCGTGTTTGGAGAGCCCCTGTGCGTCTCCACATTGGAGCTCCCCCACAAGTGACCCCATTTTGGAAACTAGACCCCCCAGGGAACATATCTAGCTGCATAGTGAGCACTTTGAACCCCCAGGTGCTTCACAAATTGGTCCGTAATAATGAAAAAAGAAATTTCTGTGGAAAAAAAAGTGCTTTTTCATTTTTATGGATGAATTTGTAAAGCACCTGGGGGTTCAAAGTACTCACTATGCATCTAGATACGTTCCCTGGGGGGTCTAGTTTCCAAAATGGGGTCACTTGTGGGGGAGCTCCAATATTTAGGCACACAGGGGCTCACCAAACGCAACATGGTGTCCGCTAACAATTTGAGCTCATTTTGCATTCAAATTGTTAGCGGACACCATGTCGTGTTTGGAGAGCCCCTGTGCGTCTCCACATTGGAGCTCCCCCACAAGTGACCCCATTTTGGAAACTAGACCCCCCAGGGAACATATCTAGCTGCATAGTGAGCACTTTGAACCCCAGGTGCTTCACAAATTGGTCCGTAATAATGAAAAAAGAAATTTTTGTGGAAAAAAAGTGCTTTTTCATTTTTATGGATGAATTTGTAAAGCACCTGGGGGTTCAAAGTGCTCACTATGCATCTAGATACGTTCCCTGGGGGTCTAGTTTCCAAAATGGGGTCACTTGTTGAGGAGCCCCAATGTTTAGGCACACAGGGGCTCACCAAACGCAACATGGTGACAGCTAACAATTTGAGCTGATTTTTATTCAAATTGTTAGCGGACACCATGTCGCTTTTGGAGAGCCCCTGTGTGCCTAAACATTGGAGCTCCCCCACAAGTGACCCCATTTTGGAAACTAGACCCCCCAGGGAACATATCTAGATGGGTAGTGAGCATATTGAACCCCCAGGTGCTTTACAAATTGATCTGTCAAAATGAAATAGTACTTTTTTTTTCACAAAAAAATTTTTTTAGCCTAAATTTTTTCCTTTTCACATGGCAACAGCATAAAATGGATCCTAAAATTTGTTGGGCAATTTCTCCTGAGTACACCGATACCTCATATGTGGTCATAAACCACTGTTTGGGCACACAGCAGGGCTCAGAAGGGAAGGAGCGCCAGTTCACTTTTTGGATATAAAATTAGCTCAAAAATTCAAATTGCGCTCCTTCCCTTCTGAGCCCTGCCGTGCGCCCAAACAGTGGTTTATGACCATATATGAGGTATCGATGTACTCGGGAGAATTTGCACAACACATTTTAAGATCCAATTTATCCCGTTGCCCATGTGAAAATGAAAGAATTGAGGCTAAAAGAACATTTTTGAGAAAAAAATTTAAATATCAATTTTTTGTTTCCACTTTGCCTTAGGTCCTGTGAAGCACCTGAAGGGTTAATCATCTTCTTGAATATAGTTTTGAGTAGCTTGAGGGGTACAGTTTTTGGAATGGTGTCACTTTTGGGTGTTTTCTGTCATGTACACCCCTCAAAAGGACTTCAAATGTGATGTGGTCACTAAAAAAAATGGTTTTGTAAATTTTGGTTGAAAAATGAAAAATTACTCATGAACTTTGAACCCTTATAACGTCCTACCAAAAAAATTTTTTTTTCCAAAATTGTGCTGATGTGAAGTAGACATGTGGAAAATATTATTTAATAACTTTTTTCTGTCACATATCTCTCTGGTTTATCAGAAAAAAAAATAAAAAATGTGAAAATTGTGAAATTTTCAAAATTTTTGCCATATTTTTGATTTTTTCACAAATAAACACAAAAATTATCGACTTAAATTTAATACTAGCATGAAGCCCAATGTGTCACGAAAAAACATTCTCAGAATCGCTAGGATCGGTTGAAGCGTTCCAGAGATATAACCTCATAAAGGGACACTGGTCAGAATTGCAAAAAATGCCAAGGTCTTTAGGGTCAAAATAGGCTGGGTCCTGAAGGGGTTAAGATACTCAAGAACTTTATCCCTATTGCACTGCCATATGGACAAAAAGATTTGAAATATCTACGGTTGTGCTTGGGACTGTGTCAAAGTTTTAATATTCCTTTACTAAGGGCATGAGCCTAAGTAAGACTCATGGCAAATATAGCTTGACCTTGCTTTCTTTTAAAAGATACTCAAGAACTTTTTCTCTATTGCACAGCCTTATATCCAAAAAGATTTGAAATATCTACGGTTGTGCATGGGACTAAGTCAAAGTTTTAATATTCTGTTACTATGGTCCTGAGCCTAAGTAAGATTCATGGCTAAAATAGCTTGCCCTTCCTTTCCTTTAAAAGATACTCAAGAACTTTTTCCCTATTGCACAGCCCTATGGACAAAATGATTTGAAATATTTACGGTTGTGCTTGGGACTGATTCAATGTTTTAATATTCTGTTACTAAGGACATGAGCCTAAGTAAGACTCATGGCAAAAATAGCTTGCGCTTGCTTTCCTTTAAAGATACTGAAGAACATTTTCCCTATTGCACATCCTTAAAGACAAAAATATTTGAAATATCTACGGTTGTGCTTGGGACTGAGTCAAAGTTTTAATATTCCTTTACTAAGGGCATGAGCCTAAGTAAGACTCATGGCAAATATAGCTTGACCTTGCTTTCTTTTAAAAGATACTCAAGAACTTTTTCTCTATTGCACAGCCTTATATCCAAAAAGATTTGAAATATCTACGGTTGTGCTTGGGACTAAGTCAAAGTTTTAATATTCTATTACTAAGGGCATGAGCCTAAGGAAGAGTCATGGCGAAAATAGCTTGCACTTGCTTTATCTTTAAAGATACTCAAGAACTTTATCCCTATTGCACTGCCATATGGACAAAAAGATTTGAAATATCTACGGTTGTGCTTGAGACTGAGTCAACGTTTTAATATTCTGTTACTAAGGGCATGAGCCTAAGTAATATTCATGGTGAAAATAGCTTGCCCTTGCTTTCCCTTTAAAGATACTCAAGAACTTTATCCCTATTGCACTGCCATATGGACAAAAAAGATTTGAAATATCTACGGTTGTGCTTGGGACTGAGTCAAAGTTTTAATATACTGTTACTATGGTCCTGAGCTTAAGTAAGATTCATTCTAAAATAGCTTGCCCTTCCTTTCCTTTAAAGATACTCAAGAACTTTTTCCCTATTACACAGCCCTATGGACAAAATGATTTGAAATATCTACGGTTGTGCTTGGGATTGAGTCAAAGTTTTAATATTTCTTTACTAAGGGCATGAGCCTAAGTAAGACTCATGGCAAATATAGCTTGACCTTGCTTTCTTTTAAAAGATACTCAAGAACTTTTTCTCTATTAGACAGCCTTATATCCAAAAAGATTTGAAATATCTACGGTTGTGCTTGGGTCTAAGTCAAAGTTTTAATATTCTGTTACTAAGGGCATGAGCCTAAGTAAGATTCATGGCGAAAATAGCTTGCCCTTTCTTTCCTTTAAAGATACTCAAGAACTTTTTCCTTATTGCACAGCCCTATGGACAAAAATGATTTGAAATATCTACGGTTGTGCTTGGGACTGAGTCAAAGTTTTAATATTCCGTTACTAAGGACATGAGCCTAAGTAAGACTCATGGCAAAAATAGCTTGCCCTTGCTTTCCTTTAAAGATACTGAAGACCAATTTCCCTATTGCACATCCTTATAGACAAAAATATTTGAAATATCTACGGTTGTGCTTTGGACGTAGTCAAAGTTTTAATATACTGTTACTATGGTCCTGAGCCTAAGTAAGATTCATGGCTAAAATAGCTTGCCCTTCCTTTCCTTTAAAAGATACTCAAGAACTTTTTCCCTATTGCACAGCCCTAGGGACAAAATGATTTGAAATATCTACGGTTGTGCTTGGGACTGAGTCAAAGTTTTAATATTCCGTTACTAAGGGCATGAGCCTAAGTAAGGCTCATGGCAAATATAGCTTGACCTTGCTTTCTTTTAAAAGATACTCAAGATTTTTTTCTCTATTGCACAGCCTTATATCCAAAAAGATTTGAAATATCTATGGTTGTGCTTGGGACTGAGTCAAAGTTTTTTTTTTCTTTTTTTTTTGTGTTTCAATGTTTTTATTGAGTATATAATAATAACAAACAAATTATTACATAAAATTAGAACATAAATCTAGACCATTGTCGGTATCACAAAATATTCCCGTAGAGGGAGGCAACCATCGGTCATCATAGTCCATCACTAGAACATATTTGTTGTAGAGAATAAGTGGTAGAACAAACAATAGACATCACTTAACCAAGACCACAACAACATTATAAAATGAATAAGGGGAAAAGGAACAAGTGACGAGGGGAAGAGGGAACAAGGTGAAGATTGGGGACAAGAGAGAAAAGGAAGAGAGAGAAAAGAAGGAAAAGGGGAATAGGGGAATAAGGGCGGGAGTCTTCATCGACCAGCTAAGCAAGTTGAGAGTATTGTTGATATAAGGGTGAGGGAAACCCAGCACGTCAGGGCTTATCTGTTACTGTAGGATAGTCATATAATCAGGTAGGCAATCGAACTGTATTATGTGTAGACTGAATCCATGGGTCCCACCAACCGAGCACCTTTTCACGACGGGCAGCATCGTGAGCTAACAAGAGCTCATGTTGAAGATGCAAGTTAAGTGCTATGGTGAGGTCACTAATGGTCGGCATTCTCACAGATCTCCAGCATCTAGCAATACACAACCTTGCTCCGAGCAAAGTGTTTGCCACAATAGGTCGTAATTGAGAGGGCCAGTCCTGCAAACCCAAGCCCAGGAGGGCCAGAGCTGGGCTCAACCGAAACTGGACCCCCGTCAATGAAATTAGGAGCTGCGCCACAGAGTACCAGAACGTGCCCAAAGGTAGGCAATCCCACCACATGTGAAGGGATGATCCCTTTTCGGAACATCCTCTCCAGCAAGTCTGGGCCTCCGAGGCACAACAACCCCTGAAGCGGGCCAAAGTGATCGGGGTTATGTACCACTCCAACTGGACTTTTTTGATTTGCTCAATATGGTTAACACAGCTTGTATAAGCCGAACTACGGAGCGCAGCGTCTTGCCATTGTTCCAGCGTGACGTCAATTTGTAAGACAGATTCCCATTTTACCATATACGGTAGTTTTTCAGAGCTTCTCAGCCGAGCTAATGCACCATGCATAACAGAGACGCCGTGACCACCGGAGGGGGCTGATTTAAAGTACCTCTGCACCACGCCATCAACAGTTGTTAGGTCTACCACAGGCCAAGTCACTGAATTCAAAAAATGTCGTAATTGAAGATATTGGTAAAAAGCTGTTCTGGGGATAGAGTATCTATCTGCAAGTTCTGTAAAAGATTTTATGGTGTTACCGTCCAGGACCTGATGAACAAAAAGGACTCCACCGTCTCTCCAAGGTGTAAGAGAGAGGGACCCCACCAGCGCTTCCACCGCCCGAAGGGAAATGTCGCGGAAAAGGAAGGCTAACAAGGAGCGTGCATGCTGTCGCCAAACCCTCAATAGAGCTGACATAGCCCCAAGAAGGTTAGAATCTGCCGATCGTTGTAGAAGGTTCATCTCGAGTAAAAGTTTAGTGGATCCACGAGGAGCATAATACTTCTCGATTTGCATCCACAAAGGTTGGTGCGCGTCCGCCCACCAAAGACTAGCCATAGAAAGGTGAGTTGCCGCATAATAAGATGCCAGACATGGGACTCCCATGCCCCCCAGTCGCAGGGGAAGAGAGAGCACCCTCATACCGACTCTATGTGGTTTGTGGTTCCAAATAAAACAAGTCAAAAGCGATTGCAAAGTTGCAATCAAACGTTTAGGGACCATCAGCGGTAAGCACCTAAGCACATATAAGATTTTTGGAAGGTACGTCATTTTGACTATATTTATTCTGGCAACCCATGATAGAAACAGCCCTTTATGGGAGGCAAGTCCCTCCCTTATGGTGCGAGTCTGAACCTCGAAGTTATGGTGTACTATCCTGCTGGTGTGTGCAATCCAGACTCCCAGGTACGGAATACCTTTAGGAGACCATTGAAAGGGGAAACGCGCTCTCAGCTCAGCCATCTGCCCCGAAGGGACTTGGATAGGATACAGCAAAGATTTAGATGTATTTAATTTATAGTAGGAGGCTGCCGAAAACTCGTCCAGTAGAGCCATAATCCTTGGAACGGTGACCAGCAAGTTCGTACAAATGAAAATCACATCATCGGCATATAACCCGATTTTGTGTTCTATCTTTCCCACACAAGAGCCCGAAATCATAGGGTCCTGCCTCACTCTGGCTGCCAAAGGCTCCATTACTAAAGCAAAGATTAGCGGCGACAGAGGACATCCCTGGCGGGTACCATTCGTGATAGGGAAGGAACCCGACAGGAAGCCAGAAGCCCTGACCCTTGCTGTGGGGGAAGTATAGAGAGCTAACACTGCCTTTTTAAAACTGCCAATAATCCCAAAGCTGTCCAAGACCACCTCCAGGTACCCCCAGTGCACCCTATCAAACGCCTTTTCGGCGTCTAACGAAATGAGCGCACTGGGGGCCCCCCTCCTCTCCAAGACCTCTAGTATATCAACAATTCGCCTCGTGCCGTCCGACGCCTGCCGTTCTGGGATGAAACCCACTTGCTCCGGACCGACCAAAGAGGGTAGCACCTCCAAGAGTCTTGACGCCAATAGTTTAGCGTAAATTTTTAAGTCTCCATTCAATAGAGCAATGGGACGAAAATTAGCCGGTACGTTGGGAATCTTCCCAGGTTTCGGTATTGCCGAGATTGTCGCCTCCAGTCCCTCTGGCCGTATCCGTCCCCCTTCCCTCCAGAAGGAGAAGAGAGATAGCAAATGTGGGAGGATTTGCTTCAAAAAGGTCGTATAATAGCGGTACGAGAAACCGTCTGGACCTGGGGCCGAGTTTTTTCTCATAGAGTTGACAACCAAGGCAATCTCGTCCTCTGTGAAAGGCGCGTTTAAACGTGCCAATTGGGGAGCAGTCAGCTTTGGAAGATGGGCCGGAGCAAGAAAGGATTCCATCGCCGCAGGCGATGGCTGTGGGATGTCATAATCCTCTTTCAGATTATAAAGTGACGAGTAGTATTCTCTAAATTGGCCCGCAATGTCAATGGGATTTCTAATCTTCTCTCCCCTAGGACCTAGGATATGGTCAATCTTCGTGGCTTCTCTCTTTTTTTGGATCCTCCTAGCCAAAAGCCTACCCGCTTTGTCTCCCATACCATAGAAACGGGCCTTTAGTTTTTTCAGGTGGAATTCTGCTTTGTAGAGGAGTAAAGAGCGTAACTCTCGGCGGGTCTCACCTAATTCACATGTAATTTGCTGGGTGGGGGTAGTCTTGTGTTGGGCCTCTAAAACTGCTATCTTTTTTGTGAGAGTCCCCATCTGCTGATTTCTTTCACGTTTGGCCCTGGCTGCCATCTGTATGAAGTGACCCCTAATAACCGCCTTATGGGCGTACCATAAAATTTCTGGGTCAGTATCTTGAGAAGTGTTAGTTAAAAAGTAATGCTCAAGTTGAGACTCAATGTGCGCCACACCAGCAGGAGAGCACAGGAGGTATTCATTCATATTCCACGAAGTAGTCGGGGGAACCTGAAGGGCGTCCTCGACCTGCAACATGATGGGGGCATGGTCAGACCACGTAATATGCCCTATAGAGGCATTTCGACACTTATGAAGAAGAGAGTCTCCCACCAGAAAGTAGTCTAACCGACTATAAGATTGAAATCTAGGTGAGAAATACGTGTAATCCCTCTCTTCCCCATGAGCGTACCGCCAGATATCATGAAGGTGGTGGGTGTATAACAACCCCCCCATCTCACCCCGGCTTAAGGAAGGTCCCGAGCAGTCCAACCTTCTGTGTACCGGGAGATTGAAATCCCCCGCCACAAGGAGGCATCCCTTCGACAAAGAGTCCAGCTTAGTGAACAGAGCACGAAAAAATTTCAGTTGGCCTTTATTCGGCCCATACACTGAAACGAGTGTAAACAGCTTTCCATTAATCAGGGCCTGGACCACCAAATAACGACCCTGTGGGTCTATTGTCGTTTCAATTAGCTGAAAAGCGAGAGATCTATGTACAAAAATTGCAACTCCAGATTTTTTGTTAGGGGCATTGGCAAAATATTGCATAGGAAATTGTAGGGATTTCATTCTATAGTTATCCTGTGCTAAAAGGTGAGTTTCTTGAATAAGGTAGATTTCAGCTTTCATTTTAATGAGCTGCTGCCACACTAAAGAACGCTTTTTCGGGGAGTTCAACCCGTTAACATTAATCGATACACACTGAAAGCTCATGATAAAGAAAAACATGAGACACTAACAAGGCGGGTGCAGGATGCTCCTCCTCCAGTGATCACAGAGCCCCACGCAAGCAGTAGAGCTATCAACACTCCTCCCAAGTATTATCCGATAAAGCTCCCAAGTTTCGGGAAATGGTAGGGACGGATTACAAGTAGAGAATAACAAGGTAAATAAAAGGGCAAAGAGTAGGTTCAAGCCCTATACATCTGATCACTTAATCAACGTGTATATTAAAACACCCTCGGTAAATGCACAAATTCAACAATAGACTTAGGAACAATTCAGTTCAGTATCCTATAAAGACAAGGATGAGGAAGAAGGGTGAGAAAGAGCGGGACAACAAGAGGGAGGGAGAAGTGAGAGTACAGAAGTAGAAGGAGAATAGAGGCCTGATAGCTAGGAGTCGTAGTGAGAAGATGAGGAAAGGTTGACAGAATGTCAAGCAGGAGAAATAAAAGAAGAAGGAAAAGAAATGAAAAGGAGATGTAAGAAATGCAGAAATAGATTGACAAAGTAGTGGTCAATGAAAGGAGAGAAAGATAATCATAGGAAGACAAGCACAGAATTATTAGCACAGATTATTAACTAACAATTAATATGAAGAAAGAAAAAACTGAGTAAGAAGAGACCCCCTTGAGGGTACTCTGAGACTCCTCAGCGCCTCCCCACACAGGGTGAAAGAGGAATGCCAGGAGCATTGGGGGTATAAGGCACTCAAGGGCCTTAAACAGTCACTCAGGACTCAAGATGTCATCAGAAGGTCCTCGAGGCTGTGGAGAGAAAATCAAACAAAACGAAGTCCCCCGGCGGCGACCATCATCCTAGGAAATGCATATACTCATCTCTGTCCTGAGTCAAGGAGTGGAGGGGTACGTTCTCCCCGATCATGTCGTGTAGTCGAGCCGGCAGAAGGAGAGCCTCCCTTCGTCATAAGGTTCCAGTCCAGCAGCGCGGATTTCATCTTGGATGGGGAAGAGAAGAGATGGCGAGATCCCTTATAGCGAAATGAAACATTTACAGGTGAGCCCCATGCGTAGGTAATGCCCCGGTCTCTCAGGGCTGAACAGTAGGGGGCAAAGTCCCTCCGCCTCGCGAGGGTGCCAGGTGAAAGATCCGGAAAGAGGGACCACGCTGTATACGGAGCTTCTGAGGGAGGGTGCTTTCTCAAAGTATGCAACAGAGGGTCACGTAGTTTAGGAGTAGCTAAATGGATCATTACATCTCTGGGTACATCTTTGGGAGCCTTTTTTGAAAGTGGGAGCCTATATGCCCGTTCGATCTCTAGGCTCGCTGGGGCAGCTGTGGGGAGTATGTGTTGTAAAAAAGGCATCACAGTAGCGATCAGGTCCTCCTCACCCTCCACTTCAGCAATACCTCTGACCTTTAGATTGCCCCGACGAAGCTTGTCATCAAGGTCCCACATTTTCGCTCTCATGGCTCTTATATCTTGTGACAGATCGTGATGGCTATCTGCCAGTTCATTGTGAGCTCCTGCAAATTCAGCCATTTTCTCTTCAATCTGGCCAGTACGTTCACCCAAAGCCGTCATGTCAGCTCTCATTTCCCCCACAATGTCTCTAATATCAGCTTGTATGGAGGAACGAAGGTCCTCGAGGAGCCCCCGCAGAGCCCCATAAGTGATGGGGGTAGAGTCCTCTTGTAGTCCTCTAGGAGACCGGCTAACAGCCTCGCCACGTGAACCACTCCAGGATCCATGTGAGTGGGGAGAGCTGGGGGAGCGAGAGCCAGAGGCCGCTGCAGGTGCCATTTTGGAGTTTCTAATAGCAGCAGTGGGACTATTAGACATAAAAAAGTCAGTGACTTTCTGCGGGGCTCCGCGATTTCTGGAGCCTGTTCTGGGCATCTCAAGAGCGCAGTGATCAAGTACCTCACCAGAGCGACAGGACAGGGTCTGTTTTCTAATGGAAGCTCAGAAGGCAATGTGCGTTATGATCCAGGGAGTATAGCCCAAGAGCACTGCTTTACAGTTAGCTGGAGAAATGGTCTACAGGGGAAAGATACTCTCTGCTGGGTGTTTTCAATTTTAGGTTATGCGTAGTTTTATGGTCACTGAAGGTGTGCAGATACAAAGCTAAAGTCACTTAATGAAGCTTGTAACGTTGTTCATATCCAGAGCTATATGTGTTATTTTCTTACAAGTTTCAGTGTCCTGTGCATGCAGAGGCTCAATTCCCCCTGGACAGTGATTATTTTCCCAACTGCTGTGGTTCTACAGGCGGACTGTGAATCTGCAGGTGCCAGCCACTTAAGTGTTAATGCCTTGTTAGCTGTTAAGTCTTCTGGTAGGTAGAGGAGGAATGCTGTGAAGAATGGAATTCAGCCTAGAATGTTGTACCAGGAGGCCAGGAGTTAATGCAGGCACATTTGCAGTTCTTGTTCACTGTTTAGTGACAGGCAGCTATTCAGGCAGCCCTTATAGTTACTCCAACAGGGGGGATGCAGTGAGTTTGTCACAGTCACAGAAGGAGATGAAGCAAAGGGTTAATCTCCAGGCTGCTCTTCCTGAGCTCCTATCACCCTTCACAATATATCACTGGCAATCACGGGGTCTTCACTATCTACACTCACAGAGTGATCCAGATTATCATCTGGCCTCCTAAGTATGAGAAAGTTCATCCAACTAGTGCAGTGCTATAAGGTATATGTCCCCAGTGTAAGAGTTCTGCTCCAGTGCCCCTGCTTTGTCCACCCAGCAGCAGTAGTACACCTGTGTGCTCTTACCCTTTCCTTCAGCTCCTCGGCACAGTGAGTAACTCAGTTCTTGAGCTCAAGGGAAGCTCTCCAGTTCTCCAGGCAGCACTGCCATGTGCAGGATGGGGGGAGTGAGAAATCAGGTGTAGATGTAGAACAGACTGCTCTTTAGGGTAGAAATATCTCAGGGACCTCACCCAGGGATGATGTGCCAATTCACCTGAGGCTCTATGGGCGAGATTTGTTAAGTTATGAAGCCAGGATGTCAAGGATTGTGCAGCCGGCAGCAGGAGCAGTGTAGTGGCCAGGTGCCATTTTAGAGCCTCCAGGAGCAGCCACAGGGCATTCAGTCACAAGGGAATCAGTTGTTTTCTGCTGGGTTCTGTAGCCTCTGGAGCCCAGTCCGGGCAGCTCAGGAGTCCAGTGAACCAGTACCTCACCAAGATGACAGAGTAGGGACGTTATTTTGCCGTTAAATCCTGGATAATCAGACACCACCGGAGGAGCTCTCTCTCTATGCGTCCTCCATGTTCCACATCAGGACACGCCCCCTGAGTCAAAGTTTTAATATACTGTTACTATGGTCCTGAGCCTAAGTAAGATTCATGGCTAAAATAGCTTGCCCTTCCTTTCCTTTAAAAGATACTCAAGAACTTTTTCCCTATTGCACAGCCCTAGGGACAAAATGATTTGAAATATCTACGGTTGTGCTTGGGACTGAGTCAACGTTTTAATATTCCGTTACTAAGGGCATGAGCCTAAGTAAGACTCATGGCAAATATAGCTTGACCTTGCTTTCTTTTAAAAGATACTCAAGAACTTTTTCTCTATTAGACAGCCTTATATCCAAAAAGATTTGAAATATCTACGGTTGTGCTTGAGTCTAAGTCAAATTATTAATATTCTCTTACTAAAGGCATGAGCCTAAGTAAGATTCATGGCGAAAATAGCTTGCCCTTGCTTCCCCTTTAAAGATACTCAAGAACTTTTTCCCTATTGCACAGCCCTATGGACAAAATGATTTGAAATATCTACGTTTGTGCTTGGGACTGAGTCAAAGTTTTAATATTCCTTTACTAAGGGCATGAGCCTAAGTAAGACTCATGGCAAATATAGCTTGACCTTGCTTTCTTTTAAAAGATACACAATAACTTTTTCTCTATTGCACAGCCTTATATCCAAAAAGATTTGAAATATCTACGGTTGTGCTTGGGACTGATTCAATGTTTTAATATTCTGTTACTAAGGACATGAGCCTAAGTAAGACTCATGGCAAAAAATAGCTTGCGCTTGCTTTCCTTTAAAGATACTGAAGAACATTTTCCCTATTGCACATCCTTATAGATAAAAATATTTGAAATATCTACGGTTGTGCTTTGGACGTAGTCAAAGTTTTAATATTCTGTTACTATGGGCCTGAGCCTAAGTAAGATTCATGGCTAAAATAGCATGCCCTTCCTTTCCTTTAAAAGATACTCAAGAACTTTTTCCCTATTGCACAGCCTATGAACAATTGATTTTGAACTTTCACGTTGTCTTCGGACTGAGTCAAAGTTTTAAAGTAATCTCCGTTCTTTGGGCATGTGCCTAAGTAGGGGGGGGAACTCAGGGTAATATAGCTTGACCTTGCTTTATTTTAAAATACTCAAGAACTTTTTTCTCTTATTGAACGAGCTTTATCAAAAGATTTGAAATATCTACGGTTGTGCTGGGACTAAGAAAGTATTACATTTTGCTTACTAAGGGCATTAGCCTAAGTAAGATTTCATGGCGGATAATAGCTTGCCTTGCGTTCCCTTTAAAGATCCAAGAAACTTTATTCCCAAATTGCAACAGCCATATGGACAAAAGTCTTGATATCTACGTTTGTCTTGGACTGAGTCAACGTTTTAATATTACTGTTACTAGGACATGAGCCTAAGTAAGATCATGGCAAAAATAGCTTGCCCTTGCTTTCCTTTAAAGATACAAGAACATTTTCCCTATTGCACAGCCATATGGACAAAATTATTTGAAATATCTACGGTTGTGCTTGGACTGAGTCAAAGTTTTAATATTCCGTTTACTAAGGGCATGAGCCTAAGTAAGCTCATGGCAAATATAGCTTGACCTTGCTTTCTTTTAAAAGATACTCAAGAACTATTTTCTCTATTAGACAGCCTTATATCCAAAAAGATTTGAAATATCTACGGTTGTGCTTGGACTGAGTCAAAGTTTAATATACTGTTACTATGGTCATGAGTCCTAAGTAAGATTCATGGCAAAATAGCTTGCCCTTGCTTTCCATTAAAGATACTGAAGAACATTTTCCCTATTGCACATCTTATGGACAAAAATATTTGAAATATCTACGGTTGTGCTTTGGACTAGTAAAAGTTTTAATATCCTTTACTATGGCCTGAGCCTAAGTAAGAATTATGGCTAAAATAGCTTGACCTTCTTTCTTTAAAAGATACACAAAACTTTTTCCTATTGCACAGCCTTATGGGACCAAAATGATTTGAAATATCTACGGTTGTGCTTGGGACTGAGTCAACGTTTTAATATTCCGTTACTAAGGCATGAGCCTAAGTAAGACTCATGGCAAATATAGCTTGCCTTGCTTTCCTTTAAAGATACTCAAGGAACTTTTCCCTATTGCACATGCCTATAATAAAATATATTTGAAATATCTACGGTTGTGCTTGGACGTAGTCAAAGTTTTAATATTCCGTTACTATGGGCATGAGCCTAAGTAAGACTCATGACAAATATAGCTTGACCTTGCTTTCTTTTAAAAGATACTAAGAACTTTTTCTCTATTGCACAGCCTTATATCCAAAAAGATTTGAAATATCTACGTTATGCTTGGACTAAGTCAAAGTATTAATATTTGTTACTAAGGGCATGAGCCTAAGTAAGATTCATGGCGAAAATAGCTTGCCTTGCTTTCCCTTTAAAGATACTCAAGAACTTTTCCCTATTGCACAGCCTATGGACAAAAGATTTGAAATATCTACGGTTGTGCTTGGGACTGAGTCAAAGTTTAATATTCTGTTACTAAGGACATGAGCCTAAGTAAGACTCATGGCAAAATAGCTTGCGCTTTGCTTTCTCTTTAAAGATACTGAAGAACTTTTCCCTATTGCACAGCCATATGGACAAAAATATTTGAAATATCTACGGTTGTGCTTGGGACTGAGTCAAAGTTTTAATATTCTTTACTAAGGGCATGAGCCTAAGTAAGTACTCATGGCAAAATATAGCTTGACCTTGCTTTCTTTAAAAGATACTCAAGAACTATTTTCCTATTGCACATGCCTTATAACCAAAAATATTTGAAATATATACGGTTGTGCTTGGGACTGAGTCAAATTTTAATATTCCTGTTACTATGGTCATGAGCCTAAGTAAGACTCATGGCAAATATAGCTTGACCTTGCTTTCTATTAAAAGATACTCAAGAACTTTTTCTCTATTGACACTCTTTATCCAAAAAAGATTTGAAATATCTACGGTTGTGCTTGGGTCTAAGTCAAAAGTATTAATATCTTTTACTAGGCATGAGCCTAAGTAAGATTCATGGCGAAAATAGCTTGCCTTTCTTTCCCTTTAAAAGATACTCAAGAACTTTTTCCCTATTGCACAGCCCTATGGACAAAAAGATTTGAAATATCTACGGTTGTGCTTGGGACTGAGTCAACGTTTTAATATTCGTTACTAAGGGACATGAGCCTAAGTAAGCTCATGGCAAAAATAGCTTGCCTTCCCTTTCCTTTAAAGATACTGAAGGGAACATTTTCCCTATTGCACAGCCCTTATGACAAAATATTTGAAATATCTACGGTTGTGCTTGGGTCTGAGTCAAAGTTTTAATATTCCTGTTACTATGGCCTGAGCCTAAGTAAGATTCATGGCAAATAGCTTGACCTTGCTTTCTTTTAAAAGATACTTAAGAACTTTTTCTCTATTAGACAGCCTTATATCCAAAAAGATTTGAAATATCTACTGTTATGCTTGCGTCTAAGTCAAAGTATTAATATTCTGTTACTAAGGGCATGAGCCTAAGTAAGATTCATGGCGAAAATAGCTTGCACTTGCTTTCCCTTTAAAGATACTCAAGAACTTTTCCCTATTGCACAGCCTATAGGACAAAAAGATTTGAAATATCTACGGTTGTGCTTGGGACTGAGTCAAAGTTTTAATATCTGTTACTAAGGCATGAGCCTAAGTAAGATCATGGCAAAATAGCTTGCACTTGCTTTCCTTTAAAGATACTCGAAGAACATTTTCCCTATTGCACACCTATACGACAAAAGATTTGAAATATCTACGGTTGTGCTTGGCTAAGTCAAAGTATTAATATACTGTTTACTAATGGCCTGAGCCTAAGTAAGATTCATGGCAAAATAGCTTGCCCTTGCCTTTCCCTTTAAAGATACTCAAGAACTTTTCCCTATTGCACAGCCCTATGGACAAAATGATTTGAAATATCTACGGTTGTGCTTGGACTGAGTCAAAGTTTTAATATTCCGTTACTATGGGCATGAGACTAAGTAAGACTCATGACAAATATAGCTTGACCTTGCTTTCTTTTAAAAGATACTCAAGAACTTTTCTCTATTAGACAGCCTTATATCCAAAAAGATTTGAAATATCTACGGTTGTGCTTGGGTCTAAGTCAAAGTATTAATATTCTGTTACTAAGGGCATGAGGCTAAGTAAGATTCATGGCTAAAATAGCTTGCCCTTTCTTTCCTTTAAAAGATACTCAAGAACTTTTTCCCTATTACACAGCCCTATGGACAAAATTATTTGAAATATCTACGGTTGTGCTTGGGACTGAGTCAAAGTTTTAATATTTCCGTTACTAAGGGCATGAGCCTAAGTAAGGCTCATGGCAAATATAGCTTGACCTTGCTTTGTTTTAAAAGATACTCAAGATTTTTTTCTCTATTGCACAGCCTTATATCCAAAAAGATTTGAAATATCTACGGTTGTGCTTGAGTCTAAGTCAAAGTATTAATATTCTGTTACTAAAGGCATGAGCCTAAGTAAGATTCATGGCTAAAATAGCATGCCCTTCCTTTCCTTTAAAAGATACTCAAGAACTTTTTCTCTATTAGACAACCCTATATCCAAAAAGATTTGAAATATCTACGGTTGTGCTTGAGTCTAAGTCAAAGTATTAATATTCTGTTACTAAAGGCATGAGCCTAAGTAAGATTCATGGCTAAAATAGCATTGCCCTTCCTTTCCTTTAAAAGATACTCAAGAACTTTTTCCCTTTTGCACAGCCCTATGGACAAAATGATTTGAAATATCTACGGTTGTGCTTGGGACTGAGTCAAAGTTTTAATATTCCGTTACTATGGGCATGAGCCTAAGTAAGACTCATGGCAAATATAGCTTGACCTTGCTTTCTTTTAAAAGATACTCAAGAACTTTTTCTCTATTGCACAGCCTTATATCCAAAAAGATTTGAAATATCTACGGTTGTGCTTGGGACTAAGTCAAAGTATTAATATTTTGTTACTAAGGCAGGAGCCTAAGTAAGATTCATGGTGAAAATAGCTTGCCTTTGCTTTCCCTTTAAAGATACTCAAGAACTTTATCCCTATTGCACAGCCATATGGACAAAAAGATTTGAAATATCTACGGTTGTGCTTGGGACTGAGTCAAAGTTTTAATATTCCGTTACTATGGGCATGAGACTAAGTAAGACTCATGACAAATATAGCTTGACCTTGCTTTCTTTTAAAAGATACTCAAGAACTTTTTCTCTATTGCACAGCCTTATATCCAAACAGATTTGAAATATCTACGGTTCTGCTTGGGACTAAGTCAAAGTATTAATATTTGTTACTAAGGGCAGGAGTCTAAGTAAGATTCATGGCGAAAATAGCTTGCCTTTGCTTTCCCTTTAAAGATACTCAAGAACTTCATCCCTATTGCACAGCCATATGGACAAAAAGATTTTTAATATCTACGGTTGTGCTTGGGACTGAGTCAACGTTTTAATATTCTGTTACTAAGGACATGAGCCTAAGTAAGACTCATGGCAAAAATAGCTTGCCCTTGCTATTCTTTAAAGATACTGAAGAACAATTTCCCTATTGCACATCCTTATAGACAAAAATATTTGAAATATCTACGGTTGTGCTTTGGGACGTAGTCAAAGTTTTAATATACTGTTACTATGGTCCTGAGCCTAAGTAAGATTCATGGCTAAAATAGCTTGCCCTTCCTTTCCTTTAAAAGATACTCAAGAACTTTTTCCCTATTGCACAGCCCTATGGACAAAATGATTTGAAATATCTACGGTTGTGCTTGGGACTGTGTCAAAGTTTTAAAATTCCGTTACTAAGGGCATGAGCCTAAGTAAGGCTCATGGCAAATATAGCTTTACCTTGCTTTCTTTTAAAAGATACTCAAGAACTTTTTCTCTTTTGCACAGCCTTATATCCAAAAATATTTGAAATATCTATGGTTGTGCTTGGGACTAAGTCAAAGTATTAATATTCTGTTACTAAGGGCATGAGCCTAAGTAAGATTCATGGCGAAAATAGCTTGCCCTTCCTTTCCCTTTAAAGATACTCAAGAACTTTATCCCTATTGCACAGCCATATGGACAAAAAGATTTGAAATATCTACGGTTGTGCTTGGGACTGAGTAAACGTTGTAATATTCTGTTACTAAGGACATGAGCCTAAGTAAGACTCATGGCAAAAATAGCTTGCGCTTGCTTTCCTTTAAAGATATGAAGAACATTGTCCCTATTGCACATCCTTATATCCAAAAATATTTGAAATATCTACGGTTGTGCTTTGAACGTAGTCAAAGTTTTAATATACTGTTACTATGGTCCTGAGCCTAAGTAAGATTCATGGCTAAAATAGCTTGCCCTTGCTTTCTCTTTAAAGATACTCAAGAACTTTATCCCTATTGCACTGCCATATGGACAAAAAGATTTGAAATATCTACGGTTGTGCTTGGGACTGAGTCAAAGTTTTAATATTCCTTTACTAAGTAAGACGCATGGCAAATATAGCTTGACCTTGCTTTCTTTTAAAAGATACTCAAGAACTTTTTCTCTATTGCACAGCCTTATATCCAAAAAGATTTGAAATATCTACGGTTGTGCATGGGACTAAGTCAAAGTTTTAATATTCTGTTACTAAGGGCATGAGCCTAAGGAAGAGTCAAGGTGAAAAATAGCTTGCCCTTGCTTTCCTTTAAAGATATTTAAGAACTTTATCCCTATTGCACTGCCATATGGACAAAATATTTGAAATTTTCACGGTTGTGCTTGGGATTGAGTCAATGAGTCAAAGTTTTAATATTCCGTTACTATGGGCATGAGCCTAAGTAAGACTCATGGCAAATATAGCTTGACCTTGCTTTCTTTTAAAAGATACTCAAGAACTTTTTCTCTATTGCACAGCCTTATATCCAAAAAGATTTGAAATATCTACGGTTGTGCTTGGGACTGAGTCAATGTTTTAATATTTTGTTATTAAGGACATGAGCCTAAGTAAGACTCATGGCAAAAAAAGCTTGTGCTTGCTTTCCTTTAAAGATACTGAAGAACATTTTCCCTATTGCACATCCTTATAGACAAAAATATTTGAAATATCTACGGTTGTGCTTTGGACGTAGTCAAAGTTTAATATTCTGTTACTATGGTCCTGAGCCTAAGTAAGATTCATGGTGAAAATAGCTTGCCCTTTCTTTCCCTTTAAAGATACTCAAGAACTTTTTCCCTATTGCACAGCCCTATGGACAAAATGATTTGAAATATCTACGGTTGTGCTTGGGTCTAAGTCAAAGTATTAATATTCTGTTACTAAGGGCATGAGCCTAAGTAAGACTCATGGCAAATATAGCTTGACCTTGCTTTCTTTTAAAAGATACTCAAGAACTTTTTCTCTATTGCACAGCCTTATATCCAAAAGATTTGAAATATCTACGGTTGTGCTTGGGACTAAGTCAAAGTTTTAATATACTGTTACTAAGGGCATGAGCCTAAGGAAGAGTCATGGCGAAAATAGCTTGCCTTGCTTTCTCTTTAAAGATACTCAAGATTTTTTTCTCTATTGCACAGCCTTATATCCAAAAACATTTGAAATATCTACGGTTGTGCTTGGGACTGAGTCAAAGTTTTAATAAACTGTTACTATGGTCCTGAGCCTAAGTAAGATTCATGGCTAAAATAGCTTGCCCTTCCTTTCCTTTAAAAGATACTCAAGAACCTTTTCACTATTGCACAGCCCTATGGACATAATTATTTGAAATATCTACGGTTGTGCTTGGACTGAGTCAAAGTTTTAATATTCCGTTACTACGGGCATGAGCCTAAGTAAGACTCATGACAAATATAGCTTGACCTTGCTTTCTTTTAAAAGATACTCAAGAACTTTTCTCTATTAGACAGCCTTATATCCAAAAAGATTTGAAATATCTACGGTTATGCTTGGGTCTAAGTCAAAGTATTAATATTCTGTTACTAAGGGCATGAGCCTAAGTAAGATTCATGGCGAAAATAGCTTGCCCTTGCTTTCCCTTTAAAGATACTCAAGAACATTTTCCCTATTGCACAGCCCTATGGACAAAATGATTTGAAATATCTACGGTTGTGCTTGGGACTGGGTCAAAGTTTTAATATTCCTTTACTAAGGGCATGAGCCTAAGTAAGACTCATGGCAAATATAGCTTGACCTTGCTTTCTTTTAAAGATACTCAAGAACTTTTTCTCTTTTGCACAGCCTTATATCCAAAAAGATTTGAAATATCTATGGTTGTGCTTGGGACTAAGTCAAAGTATTAATATTCTGTTACTAAGGGCATGAGCCTGAGTAAGATTCATGGCGAAAATAGCTTGCCCTTGCTTTCCCTTTAAAGATACTCAAGAACTTTTTTCCCTATTGCACAGCCATATGGACAAAAAGATTTGAAATATCTACGGTTGTGCTTGGGACTGAGTAAACGTTTTAATATTCTGTTACTAAGGACATGAGCCTAAGTAAGACTCATGGCAAAAATAGCTTGCGCTTGCTTTCCTTTAAAGATACTGAAGAACATTGTCCCTATTGCACATCCTTATAGACAAAAATATTTGAAATATCTACGGTTGTGCTTTGGACGTAGTCAAAGTTTTAATATACTGTTACTATGGTCCTGAGCCTAAGTAAGATTCATGGCTAAAATAGCTTGCCCTTCCTTTCCTTTAAAAGATACTCAAGAACTTTTTCCCTATTACACAGCCCTATGGACAAAATGATTTGAAATATCTACGGTTGTGCTTGGGACTGAGTCAAAGTTTTAATATTCCTTGCTAAGGGCATGAGCCTAAGTAAGACTCATGGCAAATATAGCTTGACCTTGCTTTCTTTATAAGTACTCAAGAACTTTTTCTCTATTGACAGCCTTATATCCAAAAAGATTTGAAATATCTACGGTTGTGCTTGGGCTAAGTCAAAGTATTAATATTACTGTTACTAAGGCATGAGCCTAAGTAAGACTCATGGCAAAAATAGCTTGCCCTTGCTTTCCTTTAAAGATATAAGAACATTTCCATATTGCATCCTATGGACAAAAATATTTGAAATATCTACGGTTGTGCTTGGACGCAGTCAAAGTTTTAATATACTGTTACTATGATCCTGAGCCTAAGTAAGATTCATGGCTAAAATAGCTTGCCCTTCCTTTCCTTTGTACAAAATTACTAGAGAAAAAAGCAGCATCAAAACTTACCATCCCATGCCAAAAAAGAACCAAAGGCACTTACAGGATGCAGCAGAGCCCAATTGTGAGCAAGCCCAGCTGCTGGCTAATGACTCACCTCAACCAGCAATGTGGAGGCGAGCTGCCATGCATATACTGGGCCTGCATAGGACACCATTCCACACGATACATATGATGCAGAGTGTCTGAAAGCTACCCAACCATCTGCCGCCTGAGCATTGGGCCGCACAGTACGATGCCTCTGCACCACTGGATGAATGGCGCCCCTATGGGCCCAACTGCACCCTGGATGGATAAAAAAGTGCAAAGTTTTTTATATGATAAAAAAAAACCTTTAAGATGGGATTTTGGTTCATGTGTTGGCCCCAAAGACATTTAAGCCGGTGACCACGATCAAGGGATCCATGCTCACCAGTCCTAACTACTTGTACAAAATCTACTAGAGAAAAAAGCAGCATCAGAAAACTTACCATCCATGCCAAAAAACAGAAACCAAAGGCACTTACAGGATGCAGTCAGAGCCCAATTGTGGAGCAAGCCCAGCTGCTGGCTAATGACTCACCTCAACCAGCAATGTGGGAGGCGAGCTGCCATGCATATACTGGGCCTGCATAGGACACCATTCACACTGATACATATGATGCAGAGTGTCTGAAAGCTACCCAACCACTCTGCCGCCTGAGCATTGGGCCGCACAGTACGATGCCTCTGCACCACTGGATGAATGGCGCCCCTATGGGCCCAACTGCACCCTGGATGGATAAAAAAGTGCAAAGGTTTTTTATATGATAAATAAAAAACCTTTATAGATGGGATTTTGGTTCATGTGTTGGCCCAAGACATTTAAGCCGGTGACCCACGATCAAGGGATCCCATGCTCACCAGTCCTAACTAAATTGTACAAAATCTACTAGAGAAAAAAGCAGCATCAGAAAACTTACCATCCATGCCAAAAAACAGAAACCAAAGGCACTTACAGGATGCAGTCAGAGCCCAATTGTGGAGCAAGCCCAGCTGCTGGCTAATGACTCACCTCAACCAGCAATGTGGGAGGCGAGCTGCCATGCATATACTGGGCCTGCATAGGACACCATTCACACTGATACATATGATGCAGAGTGTCAATTTAGTTAGGACTGGTGAGCATGGGATCCCTTGATCGTGGGTCCCCCGGCTTAAATGTCTTGGGCCAACACATGAACCAAAATCCCATCTATAAGGTTTTTTATTTATCATAAAAAAACCTTTGCACTTTTTTATCCATCCAGGGTGCAGTTGGGGCCCATATGGGCGCCATTCATCAGTGTGTGCAGAGGCATCGTACTGTGCGGCCCAATGCTCAGGCGGCAGAGTGGTTGGTAGCTTTCAGACACTCTGCATCATATGTATCAGGTGAAATGGTGTCCTATGCAGGCCCAGTATATGCATGGCAGCTCGCCTACCACATTGCTGGTTGAGGTGAGTCATTAGCCAGCAGCTGGGCTTGCTCCACAATTGGGCTCTGACTGCATCCTGTAAGTGCTTTGGTTTCTGTTTTTGGCATGGATGGTAAGTTTTCTGATGCTGCTTTTTTCTATCTAGTAGATTTTGTACAATTTAGTTAGGACTGGTGAGCATGGGATCCCTTGATCGTGGGTCACCGGCTTAAATGTCTTGGGCCAACACATGAACCAAAATCCCATCTATAAAGGTTTTTTATTTATCATATAAAAAACCTTTGCACTTTTTTATCCATCCAGGGTGCAGTTGGGCCCATAGGGGCGCCATTCATCCAGTGGTGCAGAGGCATCGTACTGTGCGGCCCAATGCTCAGGCGGCAGAGTGGTTGGGTAGCTTTCAGACACTCTGCATCATATGTATCAGTGTGAATGGTGTCCTATGCAGGCCCAGTATATGCATGGCAGCTCGCCTCCCACATTGCTGGTTGAGGTGAGTCATTAGCCAGCAGCTGGGCTTGCTCCACAATTGGGCTCTGACTGCATCCTGTAAGTGCCTTTGTTTCTGTTTTTGGCATGGATGGTAAGTTTTCTGAAGCTGCTTTTTTCTCTAGTAGATTTTGTACAATTTGTTAGGATGGTGAGCATGGGATCCCTTGATCGTGGTCACGGCTTAAATGTCTTGGGCCAACATGACAATCCATTATAAGTTTTATTATATAAAACTTCACTTTTTTATCATCCAGGTGCATGGGCTGGGGGCATTATCGTGGTGCGAGCATTACGTGCGGCCATGTCGGCGGCGGTGTTGGGTAGTTGCACTTGCATCTGTATCAGTGGAGTGTCTTGCAGGCCAGTTATGCATGGCAGTGCCTCCACTGTGGTTGAGGGATCATTGCCAGAGTGGGCTTGCTCAAATTGGGCTCTGAGCTCTGTAGTGCCTTGTTTTGTTTTGATGGATGGTAAGTTTGATCTGCTTTTTCTGTAGATTTTGTAAATTGTTAGGACTGGTAGCAGGTCTGATGTGGCACGCTATGTTGGGCACACATGAACCAATCCTCTATAAGGTTTTTTATTTATCATATAAAAACTTTGCACTTTTTTATCCATCCAGGGTGCAGTTGGGCCATAGGGCGCCATTATCAGTGGTGCAGAGATCGTACTGTGCGGCCAATGCTCAGGCGGCAGAGTGGTTGGGTAGCTTTCAGACACTCTGCATATATGTATCAGTGTGAATGGTGTCCTATGCAGGCCCGTATTGCATGGCAGCTCGCCTCCACATTGCTGTTGAGGTGAGTCATTAGCGCAGTGGCTTGCTCACATTGGGCTCTGACTGTCCTTAAGTGCTTTGGTTTTGTTTTTTGGCATGGATGTAAGTTTTTGATGCTGCTTTTTTCTTAGTAGATTTTGTCAATTTGTTAGTGGTGAGCATGGATCCTTGATCGTGGGTCACGGTTAATGTCTTGGCCACACATGAACCAAAATCATCTATAAAGGTTTTTTATTTATATTAAAAACTTGACTTTTTATCCATCAGGGTGCAGTTGGGCCATAGGGGCGCCATTCATCAGTGGTGCAGAGGCATCGTACTGTGCGGCCAATGCTCAGCGGCAGAGTGGTTGGGTAGCTTTCAGACACTCTGCATATGTATCAGTGTGAATGGTGTCCTTGCAGGCAGTATATGCATGGCACTCGCCTCCCACATTGCTGGTTGAGGTGAGTCATTAGCCAGCAGTGGGCTTGCTCACATTGGGCTCTGACTGCATCCGTAAGTGCCTTTGGTTTCTGTTTTTTGGCATGGATGGTAAGTTTTCTGATGCTGCTTTTTTCTCTAGTAGATTTTGTACAATTTAGTTAGGATGGTGAGCATGGGATCCTTGATCGTGGGTCACCGGCTTAAATGTTTGGGCCAACACTGAACCAAATCCATCTATAAAGGTTTTTTATTTATCATATAAAAACTTTGCACTTTTTTATCATCAGGGTGCAGTTGGGCCCATAGGGGCGCCATTCATCCAGTGGTGCAGAGGATCGTACTGTGCGGCCCAATGCTCAGGCGGCAGTGTGGTTGGGTAGCTTTCAGACACTCTGCATCATATGTTCTGTGAATGGTGTCCTATGCAGGCCCAGTATATGCATGGCAGCTCGCTCCCACATTGTGGTTGAGGTGAGTCATTAGCCAGCAGCTGGGCTTGCTCCACAATTGGGCTCTGACTGCATCCTGTAAGTGCCTTTGGTTTCTGTTTTTTGGCATGGAGGTAAGTTTTTGAGCTGTTTTTTTTCTCTAGTAGATTTTGTACAATTTAGTTGGACTGGTGAGCATGGGATCCCTTGATCGTGGGTCACCGGCTTAAATGTCTTGGGCCAACACATGAACCAAATCCCATCTATAAAGGTTTTTTATTTATCATATAAAAAACCTTTGCACTTTTTTTATCATCCAGGGTGCAGTTGGGCCCATAGGGGGCCATTCATCCAGTGGTGCAGAGGCATCGTACTGTGCGGCCCAATGTCAGGCGGCAGAGTGGTTGGGTAGCTTTCAGACACTCTGCATCATATGTATCAGTGTGAAATGGTGTCCTATGCAGGCCCAGTATATGCATGGCAGCTCGCTCCCACCATTGCTGGTTGAGGTGAGTCATTAGCCAGCAGCTGGGCTTGCTCCAAATTGGGCTCTGACTGCATCCTGTAAGTGCCTTTGGTTTCTGTTTTTTGGCATGGATGGTAAGTTTTCTGATGCTGCTTTTTTCTCTAGTAGATTTTGTACAATTTAGTTAGGACTGGTGAGCATGGGATCCCTTGATCGTGGGTCACCGGCTTAAATGTCTTGGACCAACACATGAACCAAAATCCCATCTATAAAGGTTTTTTATTTATCATATAAAAAACCTTTGCACTTTTTTATCCATCCAGGGTGCAGTTGGGCCCATAGGGGCGCCATTCATCCAGTGGTGCAGAGGCATCGTACTGTGCGGCCCAATGCTCAGGCGGCAGAGTGGTTGGGTAGCTTTCAGACACTCTGCATCATATGTATCAGTGTGAATGGTGTCCTATGCAGGCCCAGTATATGCATGGCAGCTCGCCTCCCACATTGCTGGTTGAGGTGAGTCATTAGCCAGCAGCTGGGCTTGCTCCACAATTGGGCTCTGACTGCATCCTGTAAGTGCCTTTGGTTTCTGTTTTTTGGCATGGATGGTAGTTTCTTGATGCTGCTTTTTTCTCTAGTAGATTTTGTACAATTAGTTAGGACTGGTGAGCATGGGATCCCTTGATCGTGGGTCAACCGGCTTAAATGTCTTGGGCAACACATGAACCAAATCCATCTATAAAGGTTTTTATTTATCTATATAAAAATACCTATTGCACTTTTTTATCCATCCAGGGTTGCAGTTGGGCCATAAGGTGCGCCATTCATCCAGTGTGCAGGAGGCAAGTTACTGTGGGCCAATGCTCAGGCG
This sequence comes from Allobates femoralis, assembly GCA_033576535.1. NCBI lineage: Eukaryota > Metazoa > Chordata > Amphibia > Anura > Aromobatidae > Allobates > Allobates femoralis. Next base: position 25,022 of record JARQOC010000811.1, on the reverse strand, counting down.
CAGAGTGGTTGGGTAGCTTTCAGACCACTTTGCATCATATTTATCAGTGTGAATGGTGTCCTATGCAGCCCATATATGCATGGCAGCTCGCATCCCACATTGCTGGTTGAGGTGAGTCATTAGCAGCAGCTGGCTTGCTCCACAATTGGGCTCTGACTGCATCCTGTAAGTGCCTTTGGTTTCTGTTTTTTGGCATGGTCCTTCCTTTCCTTTAAAAGATTCTCAAGAACCTTTTCCCTATTGCACAGCCCTATGGACAAAATTATTTGAAATATCTACGGTTGTGCTTGGGACTGAGTCAAAGTTTTAATATTCCGTTACTTTGGGCATGAGCCTAAGTAAGACTCATGGCAAATATAGCTTGACCATGCTTTCTTTTAAAAGATACTCAAGAACTTTTTCTCTATTGCACAGCCTTATATCCAAAAAGATTTGAAATATCTACGGTTGTGCTTGGGACTAAGTCAAAGTATTAATATTTTGTTACTAAGGGCAGGAGCCTAAGTAAGATTCATGGCGAAAATAGCTTGCCTTTGCTTTCCTTTAAAGATACTCAAGAACTTTATCCCTATTGCACAGCCATATGGACAAAAAGATTTGAAATATCTACGGTTGTGCTTGGGACTGAGTCAACGTTTTAATATTCTGTTACTAAGGACATGAGCCTAAGTAAGACTCATGGCAAAAATAGCTTGCGCTTGCCTTTCCTTTAAAGATACTGAAGAACATTTTCCCTATTGCACATCCTTATAGACAAAATATTTGAAATATCTACGGTTGTGCTTGGGACTGAGTCAAAGTTTTAATATTCCTTTACTAAGGGCATGAGCCTAAGTAAGACTCATGGCAAATATAGCTTGACCTTGCTTTCTTTTAAAAGATACTCAAAACTTTTTCTCTATTAGACAGCCTTATATCCAAAAAGATTTGAAATATCTACGGTTGTGCTTGAGACTGAGTCAAACGTTTTAATATACTGTTACTAAGGACATGAGCCTAAGCAAGACTCATGGCAAAAATAGCTTGCCCTTGCTTTCCTTTAAAGATACTGAAGAACAATTTCCCTATTGCACATCTTTATAGACAAAAATATTTGAAATATCTACGGTTGTGCTTTGGACGTAGTCAAAGTTTTAATATACTGTTACTATGGTCCTGAGCCTAAGTAAGATTATGGCTAAAATAGCTTGCCCTTCCTTTCCTTTAAAAGATACTCAAGAACTTTTTCCTATTACACAGCCCTAGGGACAAAATGATTTGAAATATCTACGGTTGTGCTTGGAACTGAGTCAAAGTTTTAATATTCCGTTACTAAGGGCATGAGCCTAAGTAAGGCTCATGGCAAATATAGCTTGACCTTGCTTTCTTTTAAAAGATACTCAAGATTTTTTCTCTATTGCACAGCCTTATATCCAAAAATATTTGAAATATCTACGGTTGTGCTTTGGACGTAGTCAAAGTTTTCATTATACTGTTACTATGGTCCTGAGCCTAAGTAAGATTATGGCTAAAATAGCTTGCCCTTCCTTTCCTTTAAAAGATACTCAAGAACTTTTTCCCTATTACACAGCCCTAGGACAAAATGATTTGAAATATCTACGGTTGTGCTTGGAACTGAGTCAAAGTTTTAATATACTGTTACTATGGTCCTGAGCCTAAGTAAGATCATGGCTAAAATAGCTTGCCCTTCCTTTCCTTTAAAAGATACTCAAGAACCTTTTCACTATTGCACAGCCCTATGGACAAAATTATTTGAAATATCTACGGTTGTGCTTGGGACTGAGTCAAAGTTTTAATATTCCGTTACTATGGCATGAGACTAAGTAAGACTCATGACAAATATATCTTGACCTTGCTTTCTTTTAAAAGATACTCAAGAACTTTTTCTCTATTAGACAGCCTTATATCCAAAAATATTTGAAATATCTACGGTTGTGCTTGGGTCTAAGTCAAAGTATTAATATTCTGTTACTAAGGGCATGAGGCTAAGTAAGATTCATGGCTAAAATAGCTTGCCCTTTCTTTCCTTTAAAAGATACTCAAGAACTTTTTCCCTATTACACAGCCCTATGGACAAAATTATTTGAAATATCTACGGTTGTGCTTGGGACTGAGTCAAAGTTTTAATATTCCGTTACTAAGGGCATGAGCCTAAGTAAGGCTCATGGCAAATATAGCTTGACCTTGCTTTTTTTAAAAGATACTCAAGATTTTTTTCTCTATTGCACAGCCTTATATCCAAAAAGATTTGAAATATCTACGGTTGTGCTTGAGTCTAAGTCAAAGTATTAATATTCTGTTACTAAAGGCATGAGCCTAAGTAAGATTCATGGCTAAAATAGCATGCCTCTTCCTTTCCTTTAAAAGATACTCAAGAACTTTTTCTGTATTAGACAACCTATATCCAAAAAGATTTGAAATATCTACGGTTGTGCTTGAGTCTAAGTCAAAGTATTAATATTCTGTTACTAAAGGCATGAGCCTAAGTAAGATTCATGGCTAAAATAGCATGCCCTTCCTTTCCTTTAAAAGTATACTCAAGAACCTTTTTTCACTTTTGCACAGCCCTATGGACAAAATGATTTGAAATATCTAGGTTGTGCTTGGGACTGAGTCAAAGTTTTAATATTCCTTACATGGGCATGAGCCTAAGTAAGACTCATGGCAAATATAGCTTGACCTTGCTTTCTTTTAAAAGATACTCAAGAACTTTTTCTCTATTGCACAGCCTTATATCCAAAAAGATTTGAAATATCTACGGTTGTGCTTGGGACTAAGTCAAAGTATTAATATTTTGTTACTAAGGGCAGGAGCCTAAGTAAGATTCATGGCGAAAATAGCTTGCCTTTGCTTTCCCTTTAAAGATACTCAAGAACTTTATCCCTATTGCACAGCCATATGGACAAAAAGATTTGAAATATCTACGGTTGTGCTTGGGACTGAGTCAAAGTTTTAATATTCCGTTACTATGGGCATGAGACTAAGTAAGACTCATGACAAATATAGCTTGACCTTGCTTTCTTTTAAAAGATACTCAAGAACTTTTTCTCTATTGCACAGCCTTATATCCAAACAGATTTGAAATATCTACGGTTCTGCTTGGGACTAAGTAAAAGTATTAATATTTGTTACTAAGGGCAGGAGTCTAAGTAAGATTCATGGCGAAAATAGCTTGCCTTTGCTTTCCCTTTAAAGATACTCAAGAACTTCATCCCTATTGCACAGCCATATGGACAAAAAGATTTTTAATATCTACGGTTGTGCTTGGGACTGAGTCAACGTTTTAATATTCTGTTACTAAGGACATGAGCCTAAGTAAGACTCATGGCAAAAATAGCTTGCCCTTGCTATCCTTTAAAGATACTGAAGAACAATTTCCCTATTGCACATCCTTATAGACAAAAATATTTGAAATATCTACGGTTGTGCTTTGGACGTAGTCAAAGTTTTAATATACTGTTACTATGGTCCTGAGCCTAAGTAAGATTCATGGCTAAAATAGCTTGCCCTTCCTTTCCTTTAAAAGATACTCAAGAACTTTTTCCCTATTGCACAGCCCTATGGACAAAATGATTTGAAATATCTACGGTTGTGCTTGGGACTGTGTCAAAGTTTTAAAATTCCGTTACTAAGGGCATGAGCCTAAGTAAGGCTCATGGCAAATATAGCTTTACCTTTCTTTCTTTTAAAAGATACTCAAGACCTTTTTCTCTTTTGCACAGCCTTATATCCAAAAATATTTGAAATATCTATGGTTGTGCTTGGGACTAAGTCAAAGTATTAATATTCTGTTACTAAGGGCATGAGCCTAAGTAAGATTCATGGCGAAAATAGCTTGCCCTTCCTTTCCCTTTAAAGATACTCAAGAACTTTATCCCTATTGCACAGCCATATGGACAAAAAGATTTGAAATATCTACGGTTGTGCTTGGGACTGAGTAAAAGTTGTAATATTCTGTTACTAAGGACATGAGCCTAAGTAAGACTCATGGCAAAAATAGCTTGCGCTTGCTTTCCTTTAAAGATACTGAAGAACATTGTCCCTATTGCACATCCTTATAGACAAAAATATTTGAAATATCTACGGTTGTGCTTTGAACGTAGTCAAAGTTTTAATATACTGTTACTATGGTCCTGAGCCTAAGTAAGATTCATGGCTAAAATAGCTTGCCCTTGCTTTCTCTTTAAAGATACTCAAGAACTTTATCCCTATTGCACTGCCATATGGACAAAAAGATTTGAAATATCTACGGTTGTGCTTGGGACTGAGTCAAAGTTTTAATATTCCTTTACTAAGTAAGACGCATGGCAAATATAGCTTGACCTTGCTTTCTTTTAAAAGATACTCAAGAACTTTTTCTCTATTGCACAGCCTTATATCCAAAAAGATTTGAAATATCTACGGTTGTGCATGGGACTAAGTCAAAGTTTTAATATTCTGTTACTAAGGGCATGAGCCTAAGGAAGAGTCATGGTGAAAATAGCTTGCCCTTGCTTTCCCTTTAAAGATATTTAAGAACTTTATCCCTATTGCACTGCCATATGGACAAAATTATTTGAAATTTTCACGGTTGTGCTTGGGATTGAGTCAATGAGTCAAAGTTTTAATATTCCGTTACTATGGGCATGAGCCTAAGTAAGACTCATGGCAAATATAGCTTGACCTTGCTTTCTTTTAAAAGATACTCAAGAACTTTTTCTCTATTGCACAGCCTTATATCCAAAAAGATTTGAAATATCTACGGTTGTGCTTGGGACTGAGTCAATGTTTTAATATTTTGTTATTAAGGACATGAGCCTAAGTAAGACTCATGGCAAAAAAAGCTTGCGCTTGCTTTCCTTTAAAGATACTGAAGAACATTTTCCCTATTGCACATCCTTATAGACAAAAATATTTGAAATATCTACGGTTGTGCTTTGGACGTAGTCAAAGTTTTAATATTCTGTTACTATGGTCCTGAGCCTAAGTAAGATTCATGGCGAAAATAGCTTGCCCTTTCTTTCCCTTTAAAGATACTCAAGAACTTTTTCCCTATTGCACAGCCCTATGGACAAAATGATTTGAAATATCTACGGTTGTGCTTGGGTCTAAGTCAAAGTATTAATATTCTGTTACTAAGGGCATGAGCCTAAGGAAGAGTCATGGCGAAAATAGCTTGCACTTGCTTTCTCTTTAAAGATACTCAAGAACTTTATCCCTATTGCACTGCCATATGGACAAAAAGATTTGAAATATCTACGGTTGTGCTTGAGACTGAGTCAACGTTTTAATATACTGTTACTAAGGACATGAGCCTAAGTAAGATTCATGGCTAAAATAGCTTGCCCTTCCTTTCCTTTAAAAGATACTCAAGAACTTTTTCCCTTTTGCACAGCCCTAGGGACAAAATGATTTGAAATATCTACGGTTGTGCTTGGGACTGAGTAAACGTTTTAATATTCTGTTACTAAGGACATGAGCCTAAGAAGACTCATAGCAAAAATAGCTTGCGCTTGCTTTCCTTTAAAGATACTGAAGAACATTGTCCCTATTGCACATCCTTATAGACAAAAATATTTGAAATATCTACGGTTGTGCTTTGGACGTAGTCAAAGTTTTAATATACTGTTACTATGGTCCTGAGCCTAAGTAAGATTCATGGCTAAAATAGCTTGCCCTTCCTTTCCTTTAAAAGATACTCAAGAACTTTTTCCCTATTGCACAGCCCTAGGGACAAAATGATTTGAAATATCTACGGTTGTGCTTGGGACTGAGTCAAAGTTTTAATATTCCGTTACTATGGGCATGAGCCTAAGTAAAACTCATGGCAAAAATAGCTTGACCTTGCTTTTTTTAAAAGATACTCAAGAACTTTTTCTCTATTGCACAGCCTTATAATCCAAAAAGATTTGAAATATCTACGGTTGTGCATGGGACTAAGTCAAACTTTTAATATTCTGTTACTAAAGGCATGAGCCTAAGGAAGAGTCATGGCGAAAATAGCTTGCTCTTGCTTTCCCTTTAAAGATACTCAAGAACTTTATCCCTATTGCACTGCCATATGGACAAAAAGATTTGAAATATCTACGGTTGTGCTTGGGACTGAGTCAACATTTTAATATTCTGTTACTAAGGACATGAGCCTAAGTAAGACTCATGGCAAAAATAGCTTGCCCTTGCTTTCCTTTAAAGATACTGAAGAACAATTTCCCTATTGCACATCCTTATAGACAAAAATATTTGAAATATCTACGGTTGTGCTTTGGACGTAGTCAAAGTTTTAATATACTGTTACTATGGTCCTGAGCCTAAGTAAGATTCATGGCTAAAATAGCTTGCCCTTCCTTTCCTTTAAAAGATACTCAAGATCTTTTTCCCTATTGCATAGCCCTATGGACAAAATGATTTGAAATATCTACGGTTGTGCTTGGGACTGAGTCAAAGTTTTAATATTCCGTTACTAAGGGCATGAGCCTAAGAAAGGCTCATGGCAAATATAGCTTGACCTTGCTTTCTTTTAAAAGGTACTCAAGAACTTTTTCTCTATTGCACAGCCTTATATCCAAAAAGATTTGAAATATCTACGGTTGTGCTTGGGACTAAGTCAAAGTTTTAATATTCTGTTACTAAGGGCATGAGCCTAAGTAAGATTCATGGCAAAAATAGCTTGCCCTTGCTTTCCCTTTAAAGATATTTAAGAACTTTATCCCTATTGCACTGCCATATGGACAAAAAAGATTTGAAATATCAACGGTTGTGCTTGGGACTGAGTCAAAGTTTTAATATACTGTTACTATGGTCCTGAGCCTAAGTAAGATTCAAGGCTAAAATAGCTTGCCCTTTCTTTCCTTTAAAAGATACTCAAGAACTTTTTCCCAATTACACAGCCCTATGGACAAAATGATTTGAAATATCTACGGTTGTGCTTGGGACTGAGTCAAAGTTTTAATATTCCTTTGCTAAGGGCATGAGCCTAAGTAAGACTCATGGCAAATATAGCTTGACCTTGCTTTCTTTTATAAGATACTCAAGAACTTTTTCTCTATTAGACAGCCTTATATCCAAAAAGATTTGAAATATCTACGGTTGTGCTTGGGTCTAAGTCAAAGTATTAATATACTGTTACTAAGGACATGAGCCTAAGTAAGACTCAAGGCAAAAATAGCTTGCCCTTGCTTTCCTTTAAAGATACTGAAGAACAATTTCCATATTGCACATCCTTATAGACAAAAATATTTGAAATATCAACGGTTGTGCTTTGGACGCAGTCAAAGTTTTAATATACTGTTACTATGGTCCTGAGCCTAAGTAAGATTCATGGCTAAAATAGCTTGCCCTTCCTTTCCTTTAAAAGATTCTCAAGAACCTTTTCCCTATTGCACAGCCCTATGGACAAAATTATTTGAAATATCTACGGTTGTGCTTGGGACTGAGTCAAAGTTTTAATATTCCGTTACTATGGGCATGAGACTAAGTAAGACTCATGGCAAATATAGCTTGACCTTGCTTTCTTTTAAAAGATACTCAAGAACTTTTTCTCTATTAGACAGCCCTATATCCAAAAAGATTTGAAATATCTACGGTTGTGCTTGAGTCTAAGTCAAAGTATTAATATTCTGTTACTAAAGGCATGAGCCTAAGTAAGATTCATGGCGACAATAGCTTGCCCTTGCTTTTCCTTTAAAGATACTCAAGAACTTTTTGCCTATTGCACAGCCCTATGGACAAAATGATTTGAAATATCTACGGTTGTGCTTGGGACTGAGTCAAAGTTTTAATATTCCTTTACTAAGGGCATGAGCCTAAGTAAGACTCATGGCAAATATAGCTTGACCTTGCTTTCTTTTAAAAGATACTCAAGAACTTTTTCTCTATTGCACAGCCTTATATCCAAAAAGATTTGAAATATCTACGGTTGTGCTTGGGACTAAGTCAAAGTTTTAATATTCTGTTACTAAGGGCATGAGCCTAAGGAAGAGTCATGGCGAAAATAGCTTGCACTTGCTTTCTCTTTAAAGATACTCAAGAACTTTATCCCTATTGCACAGCCATATGGACAAAAAGATTTGAAATATCTACGGTTGTGCTTGGGACTGAGTCAACGTTTTAATATTCTGTTACTAAGGACATGAGCCTAAGTAAGTCTCATGGCAAAAATAGCTTGCGCTTGCTTTCCTTTAAAGATACTGAAGAACATTTTCCCTATTGCACATCCTTATAGACAAAAATATTTGAAATATCTACGGTTGTGCTTTGGATGTAGTCAAAGTTTTAATATACTGTTACTATGGTCCTGAGCCTAAGTAAGATTCATGGCTAAAATAGCTTGCCCTTCCTTTCCTTTAAAAGATACTCAAGACTTCCGGTTCCGGCGCCTCCATGTGCAGCCGCGTCTAAGGGCTGCTCCGCTACCCGCCCCAGCAAATCCGCTGACATCCAGCCTCCAGCCTGGCATCAGTCCCCCGAAGATAGAGTGGCGGCTGCGGCAGCACTGAGAGCGTCCATCCCGATCGCGATGGATCGCTTCGTCACCAGGAGTCGGGAGGGAGAGAAGACAGCGGCGCACCATGAGGACACCGGTAATGGCGGGCAGGGCGGACACGGCGTGCAAAGCGCGCAGGCAGATTCAAGGGAGGAAGGAGTGATGAGGAAGCCCGGACCCGGGACCAGACCTAGCGAGGCTAGCGAGAATGGTGTGGAGGTGGAGGAGGAGAGGAGACCACAAATAGCCGCAGTGACTCCACAGGGAACTGCTCCAGAACATTGTAACAATGCTGCAGCAGCTGCCATGAACAATCAACCCAGGAGCTGCACACCTACAGCCCAGGAAGATATAGGAGAAAGACAGGATCCAGGGGACAGGAGAGAGACCATAGAAGGCAGATGGGGAGCCCCCCACTTTGACTATAAAGCACTGGCAAAAGAACTTGCAATTCACTTGGCAGATGACTTCAAATCAGCAGTGGCTGAGATGCTGACAGCCACAACAAAAGATTTAACAGCCAATGTAGAGACACATGATCAGCAACTTATAGAAGCTGAATCAAGAATCAGCGCAGCAGAGGATAGAATACAGGAGTTGGAGGAACAAATAATGTCTCTACAACAGCACTCTGAATATGCACACACAAAATTAGAAGACATTGAAAACAGAGCAAGGAGGAGTAATCTCAAAATAGTGGGACTCCCTGAATCCATCCCTACGAACCAATTAGAAGAAATCTTTGAGGTGGATCTCCCCAAAGCATTGGGTCTCACCCATAGATGCAAAACGGAACGCTCCCACAGAATTGGTCAGGTGAGAGAGGCTCAGGAAAGGAGGGCGACTTCAGGATCTAACGTCTCCGTCACTTCCAAAGAACCTACTAAAGCTAGGCATGCCATAGCGAAGTACCTTAACCACCGTGACAAGGAGGAAATATTGCGCGCTTACAAGGCCAAAAAGAATCCTCTATTAATACAAGGGCATAGAGCGCTAGTATTTGCGGACTACTCTATAGAAGTCACACGACGCAGGAGGTCCTTCAGTGAGGCGTGTTCAATACTTCATAGAAGAAATATTCGATTCCAACTGAATTTTCCGGCAATATTAAGGTTCAGGTCCAGAGAGGGAGCCATGCTGACCTTTACTGACCCCAACAAAGCAATGGCAGCTATCCGTGACAATACAAGTTCTCCAGGGTCTGCGGCATCTTCGTCACCGCCTCACCAACCCACCGGATCACCTGTAAAATTCAACTCTACTATAGATCTGGACTCCGAGACTGACAGAGGCTCTGTGAGAGCTTATAGACTGAGATCAAACTCTCTGATAGACGAGGGGGTGGGGAAGAAACCACCATTAGAGACTCCACGACAACAAAGACAATCGGGATCCCGATGGCAAAGGAAGAGATGAGGGAGGAGAGAGAGGTCATTGCCATTAAGTGACAACTACATTGTCTATCTGCTAAACGATTGGGATATAAAGGCGTTGACACTGTTATGAGAAGACTGATATACAGGAAAAGCGGAAGGAGATATGTATAAATGTCTTGTTTCTTTCTTTCCCATTCAGCTCTTCTCTCTATTGCTTTTGCCTTTACATTTTCTTAGGTTTCACATTCTTTATTGACAGGACGTGCACCACTTGGTAAGATAACATGGAGAGTTAAACTACCTCCCTAATGTTTAATGTTTAATGTTAAATGTTCAATGCAAAATGACAGGAGAACTGATTACGTAACAGCCAAGGGTCTCATTTTACCCATCTCCCTAAAAGAGCGGACTTATTGTTAATATTATTATAAGTTTGAGTTGCTGGATATATTTTATTTCTGATATGTTGGGGAAGAAAGCATTGAGAGATGGGGGGAAAAAGGACTCCTATAGGTACGCCAGGCTGGGGACAACTTCAGCATAATATACAATATCTAACAAGTTGGGGGGAGGGATGGGGCGGGGCGGAACTATGCTTGTTGACTGCACACGAGGGAAAAAGAGAAGTGTTCTTACTAGACAGATGGTTGGAGTTGGTGTGTTAGTGAAAAAAGGGGGGGGGGCAAGAGGGGGGAAAAAATTGGGAATTATCTACATACCAGTGATTAATAAAATGTGCATCTCCTGTGCTTTAACTTTCTTACTTCGGTGTTCACCTGAGCTTTCAACATATGTGTGGACGGTGATAAAAAAAAAAGTAGAGGCCCCGTGTGGGGAGGGTTCTGATGGTTAGGTGGGTCTCCTGGAACGTTAAGGGGTTGCGCTCCCCAGCAAAGCGCATGATGGTTCTCCGCCATCTCAAAAAATTGAACATAGATATTGCCTTGCTCCAGGAGACTCACCTGACGTCGGAAGACTTCTTCCGCCTTAAAAAGCTGTGGGTGGGGGAGGTCCTTGGGTCCAGTGCAGTGGACAGGAAGGCGGGAGTATTGATCTTAATACACAGATCCTTGGCCCACTCGATTATTTCCACCTCCAGCGATAGCGAAGGCAGATTGTCACAAGTGGCGATACAAATACAAAATGATATCTTCAGCATCTATAATGTATATGCACCAAACTCAAATCAGAGACCCTTCTTCCGACATTTACAGAACAAAATACTCCAAGACCCGGGGGTTAATAAAATAATGGGAGGTGACTTCAACACAGTGATGAGAGTGGAAGAGGACAGGCGCTCCCCAACACATGTGAGGAAGGGAAATCAGGATGAGAGGAGCTTGAAGGCAGAAAGTATCCTAGAATCACTGGCGAAACTTACGGGGCTGTCGGACACATGGAGAGTAGCTAATCCCTTGGGTAGAGAATTTACTCACTTTTCACATCCCCATGGCTCATGGTCCAGAATTGATATGCTCTTTGGGTCCACTAAGATACTACAAAGAATGATAACTATTAAAATTGAAGATATGGTAATTTCGGATCATAGTCCATTGGTTTTAGAGATTAAAGATAATTATGAGAAAGGAACCGATTATCTGTGGAGGTTTCCTGACACATTTACTAAAGAAGAGAATTTCATCAAACTATTGGGAGAATGGTGGACGCACTACAGTGTAGACAATTTGGATCATAGATCTGATCCGGGACTATTCTGGGAGGCTGCAAAAACGGTCATGAGGGGTCATATAATGGCATACAGCATGGGGATCAAAAGAAGGGCTAAGGAAAAGTTTGTGGAAACCAGTGCAAGGGTGAGAACAGCTTATTTAAAATATAAAGATACCATGGCGGATCCTGACAGAGAGAGATGGCTACAAGCTAAGAAAGAATTCGATGACTGGGCAAAAAAACGGGAAAATATATTTAAAAATAGACTAGAGCTAGAACTGCACAAATATGGGGATAAGGGTGGGAGACTGTTGGCAAGATTGGCAAAAGGCAGATATACCTCCTCCCCTATTCAATCAATAAAGGATAAGCAGGGTAACATGTGGAGTGACCCTAAGAATATTGTAAAAACTTTGGGCAGGTTTTATGCTTCTCTATATACAGAAAATACAACATCTAACACAGAGACACCTTCCTGGCTAAGCAAAATCAAAATGCCATCTATCGCCCAGGATGATATCAAAGACTTAAATAACCCAATTACGATTGGAGAAATTGAAGCGGCAATAAAGAATCTAAACCCTGGTAAGGCCCCAGGACCGGATGGCTACAATGGAGCCTTTTATAAAGCAATGAGAGAACAGATCTCCCCGATCCTTTGTGACTTATATAATGAGATATTACAGGGATCGCCTATCCCGGGCAGGATGAATCTAGCGTATATTAAATTAATCCCTAAATCAGATAAAACGCCCACTGACCCAGCAAGTTATAGGCCAATATCCCTGATAAATCAGGATCTGAAACTCTTGTCTAAGATACTGGCCGATAGATTGGCAAGGATTTTACCCAAAATAATATCCACACACCAGGCAGGATTCATTAAGGGACGATCGACAACTACAAACATCCGTAAGACGATGCTTCTGATAGATATTATGGGGAAAAAAGCGAAACTGAAGGAGGGTAACCCAGCCATGATCACCTTAGACGCTGAGAAAGCATTTGATAATGTCAGGTGGTCATGGTTGGGTACAGTCTTAGATATGGTGGGTCTTACAGGTCCCTTTCGGCATTATATACAGACTCTCTATAGTACTCCTAAAGCCTGCGTGAGCATACCAGGTTTCCTGTCGGACTCCTTTACCCTCCAGAAGGGAACAAGACAGGGGTGTCCTTTGTCCCCCCTTCTCTTTAATTTGGCAATAGAGCCTCTGGCACTATATCTGGAGGAATGTAATCCTTACGCAGGCTTTACAGTGGGAGCTAGGGAGATCAAATTATCATTATTTGCGGATGATGTCATCCTATATGTCCAACACCCTGAAAGAGATCTTCCAATAATACTGTCAGACATAGAAATGATAGGTAAACAAACTGGGTTTACCCTGAACAAAAATAAATGCGAAATTATGTTTATAGACCCAGGGAATAGGTTGCAGGGAAACCGTTATCTCTGCGGCCTACCAATAAGAAAAGATAGCATTAAATACTTAGGAGTACACCTAGCCAGAACTCCTGAAATGACATACAAACTGAATTTTTTGCCAATCATACAGCAGTTAGAACAGGAATTGGGTAGATGGGTGGGACTGCCTCTCTCTCTGTTAGGACGGGGCCATCTACTAAAAATGGTCAGCTTTGCTAGATTGCTTTACCCCCTTCAAACTATCCCTATGTTGTTGAGACATAGTGACATAACTAGAATTAACAAAGCATTCTCTAAATTTTTATGGAGAGGTAAGAGACCCCGTTTAGCCTATGCAACCTTGATTCAGTCCAAACAGGAGGGAGGACTACAGCTCCCAGATGTTCGGGGATACAATCTAGCGTGTATTCTACGCAACGTCCTTGATTGGATCAGAGGCACTGATAGATTCTCAGATACCACATTAGAGGGGGAATGGGCCAGACCTTGGGATTTAGTAGCCTTATTACACACACCTATGTCCTTCCTGCCACCTACCTTAAAAAACACGGTGATATATAAGGATACTATAGCAACGTGGAAGGAGGTCAGGAAAAAGCTTAAGTTAGCATGGAAAATTTCGAAATTGCTTAACCCCTGGAATTGCCCGTCTTTTCCTCTGGGACGAGAGAACTCACTGTTTAAAATATGGAGAGACAAGGGTATCAAGACGTTGGGAGATCTCATGAATCTGGAGGAGAAGAGATGGATGTCAGAGACAGAGGTCTTGCATAAGTATAACTTATCCCAATTTCACGCGCTGCAATATCGTCAGTTGAAGCACCATCTCTTATCGCATCTGAGAGATATATCAGGGGAAATAGAGAACTCCTTATGGTCTGAACTGATATCTTTGGACAAAGATGAGGTATCTATTACTTCACTTTACGCCAGATTAAAACAGGTTCTTAAACCGCAGAGAAAGAGGGGCCAATTTAACAAATGGCGTAAGCATTACACAGATCAGGAGCTCTCACAGAAAATCCTTGAGGGGTGGGGCACGTTCAGACAACATATCATTAATGAGAGATGGAGGGATTCTCAATTCAGGATCATGCATGGCACCATTCAGGGTTTTAACATTCCTCCCTCTAAAACAAATCAGGAAAGAAAGGTCCACTGCCCAAAGTGCAAAACACCCATGTCTGATTTGGAGCACGGTCTGTGGTCCTGTACCGAGACTCAGAAATATTGGAGAACAATAGGTGCATGGACTAAAAAGCTTTGCGGAGATACGGGAGAGTTAGATCCAATGAAATGGATCTTCCATTATCACCCAACTTCTCAAATGGTAAAGCAACCTCATATATTATGGCATTATATCGCGCTGATAGCAAAGAGGCTCTTACTCCAGTGCTGGCTCAATGACAGGCCTCCAGACCTTGCCCAAGTGAAAATGACATTACACCACACACTATTGCTCGAATCAACAGACACGCTTCGCAATCCAAGTAAATTGGCCAAAAAGTTCTTTTTCAAATGGAGGCGTTTTATTGAGCATGAGTTCACAGATGCAGAAATTAAAAATTTTATGCTGCCCTTCCGACCATCAGCATGGTATGCTCTGGAAGAGTTAGAGGGTACATTGGGTAAGCTAAGATGTTAGGTATAGGAGATATAATAATCTTTGGTACTAAGAGGATAATACTTGAAATATTTTCTTTCATTGATTGGATATTGATTAATATATATGGATAATTGCAAACGGGGTGGAGGGAGGGAGGGATATGGGGATGATACAATGTACATTACGAATGTTTTGACGTATGTTTCACTGTTATATGCAGGTTCCTTGGAGAAAGGTTCCATTTATATGATATAATTGTTTCTTTTTCCTGTTTTTGTACAAATATTCGTATGACTAAAAATCCAATAAAAATGATGATTCAAAAAAAAAGATACTCAAGAACTTTTTCCCTATTGCACAGCCCTAGGGACAAAATGATTTGAAATATCTACGGTTGTGCTTGGGACTGAGTCAAAGTTTTAATATTCCGTTACTTTGGGCATGAGCCTAAGTAAGACTCATGGCAAATATAGCTTGACCTTGCTTTCTTTTAAAAGATACTCAAGAACTTTTTCTCTATTGCACAGCCTTATATCCAAAAAGATTTGAAATATCTACGGTTGTGGTTGGGACTAAGTCAAAGTTTTAATATACTGTTACTAAGGGCATGAGCCTAAGGAAGAGTCATGGCGAAAATAGCTTGCACTTGCTTTCTCTTTAAAGATACTCAAGATTTTTTTCTCTATTGCACAGCCTTATATCCAAAAAGATTTGAAATATCTACGGTTGTGCTTGGGACTGAGTCAAAGTTTTAATATACTGTTACTATGGTCCTGAGCCTAAGTAAGCTTCATGGCTAAAATAGCTTGCCCTTCCTTTCCTTTAAAAGATACTCAAGAACCTTTTCCCTATTGCACAGCCCTATGGACATAATTATTTGAAATATCTACGGTTGTACTTGGGACTGAGTCAAAGATTTAATATTCCGTTACTACGGGCATGAGCCTAAGTAAGACTCATGACAAATATAGCTTGACCTTGCTTTCTTTTAAAAGATACTCAAGAACTTTTTCTCTATTAGACAGCCTTATATCCAAAAAGATTTGAAATATCTACGGTTATGCTTGGGTCTAAGTCAAAGTATTAATATTCTGTTACTAAGGGCATGAGCCTAAGTAAGATTCATGGCGAAAATAGCTTGCCCTTGCTTTCCCTTTAAAGATACTCAAGAACATTTTCCCTATTGCACAGCCCTATGGACAAAATGATTTGAAATATCTACGGTTGTGCTTGGGACTGGGTCAAAGTTTTAATATTCCTTTACTAAGGGCATGAGCCTAAGTAAGACTCATGGCAAATATAGCTTGAACTTGCTTTCTTTTTTTTTTTTTTTTTTTTTTTTTTAATTCTATCTTACTTTATTTTTTTTTTTTTATAATTCTTTATTTTTCGTTTTATAGTAACAATAGAAAAAAGAACCAAAACTTACAGATTCAATCATCTTGCAAGTACAAAGAACTGTTCTTAATAAACTGTATTCTCATTAATTGAATCACGAATCAGTTTCTAATAGTCAATAAGCTTGATAAAAGTATTCAATTTACTATAGCAATATTAAAACTAACTCTGGCATGAAAAACAAGCTGTCTAGTATAACACATCGGAGTTGTTTGCCAGTCAGAATTATAAAACAAGCATTACCTACTCCATAGGTACCCGTCTATTACCAATAATAATGACAATGAAAGATAAAAAAACAAAAAAGAAAGGAAAAGATAGGAAACACATAAAGAAAGAAAAGAGTAGAATAGACCAGAACGGGGGATAGGATGGGTGGGGGGGTATGAAGAGGGGTAGAAGGGAGGGTAAGGTAGGGGTCTCGTGAAGTTACCAAACCTCAATGGAGTAAAAGGAACTCTCAATCGCACCCATTTACTAACCAGTTCTTAAGAGCAAGTTCCTCAGGAGCTTCTGTGAGACTTATACAGGTCAGATTGTTGGAAACTCATCCAATTAAACCACGTGTTTCTGAACTTCTCATATGAATCATGTATAGCTGATGTCAGGTCCTCGAGAAGCATGAGGTCGTTCACCTTCTCTATCCACATAGCCACAGAAGGACATGTCTCCTTTTTCCAAAGTATCGGAATGCAGGATCTCGCAGCCATGACTAAGAACCTCAACAGTGTATGTTTATATTTGTTTGGTGGAATCCTACAGTGGTGCAACATGAAGAGGCCAGGATCTAACTCATCCGTGTATCCCGTAACTTGCCTTGTAATCTTTTTCACCTCCGACCAGAATGGTTGGAGCTTCGCACACTCCCAGAACACGTGTAGTATTGTACCATCCGCCCCACCACACCTCCAGCACTTCGGGTCTATAGAAGGAAAGAGTCTATGCAAATAAGCTGGGACTCTATACCATCTCGTCAATATTTTATAATTTGCCTCCTGCAGCTTTGAGCTTATCGAGGTAGAGTGAGCTAAAGAATAAATTGCAGATCTCTGTTCTGTAGACAGTTTGAGACCAAGATCTGTCTCCCATCGCAGCATGAAATGGGGAGTCGGGAGGTCCGGTGGAGAAATCAAACACGCGTATGTCTGTGATAAAGCATGCCTACAGTCAACTGTGGTAGAGCATAGAGATTCAAACAGTGTCTTAGGATTTAAAAACGTCCTCTTAGGAGGGAGTCTATGAAGATAATGCACAAGTTGTACACATCTCCAGAAACCCAGAGCCGTCGGGTAGGTAATTGAATTAAGTTGTTCAATGGTTGGCCACGCTTCTCCCTCACTCCATTTTTCAATCCTATCCAGACCTGCTTTTATCCAACGTTGGAACACGGGGTCATCAAGACTTGGTCGAAAGTCCGGGTGACTAAGGATCGGACTCAAGACAGAGGCAGATGGTATCATTAAGGATCTAACTAACGTGTGATCACAAATCTTGAGAGTAGACCCAATTGTCGGATGGTTATATAATAACTCTTCTTTTCGAAGTGACACCCAGGGTAATGTCTGAAGTCTGAAAGGAGTAAAATCCTGTTCGATTTGTACCCACAATTTATTTGTACCATGCCTGCACCAATCTATTACCCGCGTGAGGTGGGTGGCTATGTAATACAGTTTGATATTTGGGAGATTCACACCACCATCTTTTTTGCGTCTATACAGGATTGATCTCGCTAGACGTGGTTTCGAGTTACTCCAGATGAATTTTGTCTGCAGTTGTGCAATTGTCTTAAAGAAGGATAATGGAATGGTGATAGGTAATGTCTGTAGGTAATATAATATCCTCGGAAGGATATTCATTTTGAAAAGCTGGCATCTACCAGCCCATGTGAAAGTAGACAATAGCCATCTCTCACAGTCTACTGTAATTGACCGCAGCAGTGAAGGAAAATTTGCACCATACAGATCTCTAACATCTGGAGTAATCTGTACCCCTAAATAGCGAAGAGATTTAGGAGACCAATGAAATGTAAAGGCGTTCTGTATTCTAGTAATTTGACTCAGGGGAAGCGACACATTTAGGGCCTCAGATTTTGATCTATTTATTTTAAAATTGGAGAGAGTGTAATATGTCTCCAATTCTTTCAATAAAATGGGGAGAGAAACCTCTGGATTTGTTAGAAAGAACAGGAGATCGTCTGCATATGCCGCAATTTTATGTACACCTGATTTTACTTGCATGCCTGAAATATCTCCATTCATTCGGACATGACGCAATAACGGTTCGAGAGTCAAAATAAAAATTAATGGGGACAACGGGCATCCCTGACGCGTGCCATTGTTAATATCAAATGACTCCGAAAGGATCCCGTTGACCCGCACTCTTGCCGACGGGACGGAGTACAGAGAGAGCACCCAACCAAGCATCTTAGCTCCCAATCCGATGTGAGACAATGTCTCTTTAATAAAAGTCCAATGTACGCGATCGAACGCTTTTTCTGCGTCTGTAGATAGTAACATCAGCGGGGTTTTAGATGTCTTGGCTGTATAAATTAAGTCTATAGCTTTGGTGGTGTTGTCTCTGGCCTCCCTACCCGTGACAAATCCCGTCTGATCTGGGTGAATCAAGTCCGGTATGAACGGGGAGAGTCTT
The DNA here is from genome assembly GCA_033576535.1 of Allobates femoralis. NCBI lineage: Eukaryota > Metazoa > Chordata > Amphibia > Anura > Aromobatidae > Allobates > Allobates femoralis. Next base: position 6,432 of record JARQOC010000811.1, on the reverse strand, counting down.
GCCGCCAAAATTTTTGCAAAAAGCTTAATATCTACGTTCAGCAGGGATATTGGGCGGTAACTGGAGCATAGCAGAGGATCTTTCCCTGGTTTATGAATCACTGTTATATTAGCTCTTAATGCATCTTTGGGTGGTGTAGATATCGCCAAGGCATTAAAAAAGGCTTTTAGGTGTGGTAATAGAGCTTCTTTTAATTTTTTATAATAACCAACCGTAAACCCATCTGGGCCAGGTGCTTTCCCCGATTTAGATGAGGACAACGCATCTTCAATCTCCTGATCTGAGATAGGCATCTCTAAGGATTGCGAAACTGAATCCGCCAATTTCGGCATAGCCGAAGATGTAATATATTTTCTTATGCGTGATGTAAGTGCATTCAATGCTACCGGCGCTTTAGTCGTGTCAAGATTATACAAAGCGGTATAGTAATGTTTGAATGCCTCAGCTATGTCGTGGGGAAACTTTGAGCGTTTTGAGGTATCTGGGTGTGATATTTCAGAAACATACGTAGTAGCTCTGCAAATTCTAGAGGCCCTCGCCAAAGCTCTACCGGACTTATTCCCATATTCATAGAAATGTCTACGGCATCTGGTAAGTACCCCTTTTGCCTTATATAGTAAAGTAGTGCGTAGCTTCTCCCTAACATCTAATAGTTCTCTCTTCAGATCAGGGAGGGAGTGACGTTTATGCCTAGTTTCGAGGTCTCTCAGTCTAATCATTAGATCTTGGATTTCTGAATCTCTAATTTTCTTAAGTCGGGCACCATGTTTGATTAAAATGCCTCGAACTACACACTTGTGAGCCTCCCACACTCCCCCAGGTGTCACATCTGTGGAAACATTTAAATCAAAGTAATCCTTCAATGATTTAGAGACGTCCGCTAGGACTACTGTGTCTTCTAATAAAGAAGCGTTTAGCCTCCATTGCCACTGTCTTGGGATCGGGGAGTGGAGCATAAGGGAAATCTTAACCAAGGCATGGTCTGAAAAGGAAATCGGCTCAATAGAAGCATCTATTAGTTGTGTCAGATCAGTGTGTCTCAGGAGAAAGAAGTCAAGTCTAGAATATACGTCATGTATTGGGGAGTAAAAGGTATAGTCTTTAGAGGTAGGGAACAAGAGGCGCCAAGCATCTAGTAATTGGTGATCATGGAGCGCTCTGTTCAACCTTCTAATAGCTGCTTTAGACATACTAGACCTGCCTCGAGACGTGTCAAGGTCGGGGTCAAGTGTAACATTGAAATCTCCCCCTAGAACCAGCGTTCCCTCTGCGAAGACCTCAATTTTATCTAAAAACTGCAGGAGCGTTGTGATCTGACCAGAGTTAGGGAGGTATAGCGAGGCAAATGTATATGTTCTGGAGGCGATCTTACCTTTTACCATAAGGAGTCTTCCGTTGCCACCACTGCAGGAGTCCACAAATTCCCATGGTATCGACCTCGATATCACGATACTGGAACCAGAAGAGTGTGAATTATTAGATAAGCTGTGATATGATGAAGGAAACCAATGACTGGAGAGCTTATAAGGCTTGTTCTCGCACATATGAGTCTCCTGAAGAAAAGCAACATGAATTTTGTTAGTTTTCAAATAGTTAAACAAAATAGATCTTTTCCCTGCATCATGTAGACCTTGCACATTCAGCGTGCCAATTTGTATAGCAGATAGGGTGCTATGTGTCATAGTGTTCCCTTCTGCTAACTAGGAACTTCAAGGAAAAAGGGGACCAAGGTACAGGAAAGAGGGGGAGGTAAAAGGGGAGGGAGGTGTAGAGGAGTGTAAAACAAAGAGATTGAGAAAAAAAGATTAAAGGGAAGATAAGACTATTTTAGTCTAAGCCGGTCAAGCCAGCAAATCAACTCTCTCTAAGAAAACAGAAAAGAGAAAGAGAGAGAGTCGTAGGGACCGTAACTGACCAAAAGGCAACGATCCACAGACCCAGGACTCTTGTATATCATCAAGATCATCTCTTTACACCACATTATCAACTTCTTTAAAAGTCAACAAGAAAAAGTTACAATCGATAAAAGGGAAAAAGCAACACAAAACCCTTAATAAATTTGTTATACGTAACGAATGCACTATCTTTTTATATAACAATTGTTACCAGGCAGACCAGTCTAGAGCAATTCTGGGTGAGGTCTAAGACATCAACCTCATATAGCTCAATCAGTTCCAACAAAGGTGGATCAGGAATCTCATGTTGGTAAGACCTCTGCAAACGCCTCGTCTCTTCCGCCCCTCGGGCTGCCAGGCTGTGACGAGGGCGTACGTGGAGCATTGCCACTCCGTGTCTTCCTCTTGCGGAGAGCATCTGAAAGGGAACTGCGTTGGCGGCCCATTGTTGCGAACCTCTGAAATCCTTCCAAAGAGAGCCAATCCGGGATCGGGATGGATGGGATATCCAAGAACGAAAATAGTCCAGGAAGGTCATCCCTATGCCAAAGATAATATGTCTTGTTGTTTCTTCTCACTATAAGATGGAAGGGATGACCCCAGCGGTACGTGGCTCCCCGCTCTTTAATCTTCACAAGTAAGGGGCGCAGCTGCCGTCGCATATACAAGGTGCGACTAGAAACATCTGGGAAGAGGCGAACATTTACGTTGTCAATCAGAATGTCGCCAAAAGACCAAGCCGCTTGTATCAGAGCATCCTTGTCTGTAAAATTATGAAATCTACACAGAACATCTCTGGGGTTGTCTGGGTCAATTGGGCCAGGGCGAGATACTCTATGTATCCTATCAATTTTATATGATGAGCCTGGTGATCTTTGTGTTACCGTATTAAAGATGTCTAGAGTCCTGTCAAGGAGCATATTAGCTGTAATGGTCTCAGGCAATCCTTTCAGGCGTATGTTGTTGCGCCTTTCCCTATTCTCCTGGTCATCTGCTTGTAGAATCAGGGCAACAATATGTGCATTAGAGCGTGTAGCATGTCTCTCCAAGGCAGTGACTCTCTCTTCAATGGCAGCTATGGTCTCAGACACAGCAGTGGATTGTGACTTTAGAGTCTCTATATCCTCCTTAATGGGGCTCAGGGCTTTGGCTTGGGATGCCTCCATGCGGGCTATTAAACAGTCTAGGTCTTGTCTGGTGGGGAGAGCAGCAATCATGCTCCTAATAGCCCTCAGTTCAGAGTAGGAGCTGCTGGACTGGTCTGAAGCAGGCACCATTACTGCAGCATGTGTAGGGGAGGGGGGAGTATCCCTCCATGTCTCCTCCGTCTCCTCTCCAGTGTCTGCAATCTCCTCTAATGTTTCCACAACTGCAGACTCCCTTGATCTCTCCTTCCCCTTATCTGAGGAGCTGATAACAGCTGTTACCTGGCTTCCAGTGTTTTGTTTGCGGGGGTTTCTCTGTGGCAGCTGTGAAGGTGACTGTGCCTGCAGCTTCTGAGCATGAGGTCCTCCCTGTGCCATTACAGAGGAGTGTGCTGCCTTTCTTCCTGCTGTCCCAAACAGTTTTGCCATGCCTGCCTCTCTCCCTTGCTTCTCAGGAGGTGTCAGGGCTGTCACAGCATCTTCAGGCTTCTTTCTCCGTGACATTGGAGCAGAGATTGTGAAGTTAAATAGCTCTATAAAGTCCCGGGTCTGCAGAGCTTATGGAGGTGCTTCCTCACACTTCCATGGCCAGGTCACGCCCCACTTGCTTTCTTTTAAAAGATACTCAAGAACTTTTTCTCTTTTGCACAGCCTTATATCCAAAAAGATTTGAAATATCTATGGTTGTGCTTGGGACTAAGTCAAAGTATTAATATTCTGTTACTAAGGGCATGAGCCTGAGTAAGATTCATGGCGAAAATAGCTTGCCCTTGCTTTCCCTTTAAAGATACTCAAGAACTTTATCCCTATTGCACAGCCATATGGACAAAAAGATTTGAAATATCTACGGTTGTGCTTGGACTGAGTAACGTTTTAATATTCTGTTACTAAGGACATGAGCCTAAGTAAGACTCATGGCAAAAATAGCTTGCGCTTGCTTTCCTTTAAAGATACTGAAGAACATTGTCCCTATTGCACATCCTTATAGACAAAATTATTTGAAATATCTACGGTTGTGCTTGGACGTAGTCAAAGTTTTAATATACTGTTACTATGGTCCTGAGCCTAAGTAAGATTCATGGCTAAATAGCTTGCCCTTCTTTCTCTTTAAAGATACTCAAGAACTTTTCCCTATTGCCATGCCATATGGACAAAAGTATTTGAAATATCTACGGTTGTGCTTGGGCACTGAGTCAAGTTTTAATATTCCGTTACTAAGGGCATGAGCCTAAGTAAGACTCATGGCAAATATAGCTTGACCTTGCTTTCTTTTAAAAGATACTCAAAAACTTTTTCTCTATTGCACAGCCTTATATCCAAAAAGATTTGAAATATCTACGGTTTGCTGGGACTAAGTCAAAGTTTTAATATTCTGTTACTAAGGGCATGAGCCTAAGGAAGAGTCATGGCAAAATAGCTTGCACTTGCTTTCCTTTAAAGATACTCAAGAACTGTATCCCTATTGCACTGCCATATGGACAAAAAGATTTGAAATATCTTCGGTTGTGCTTGGACTGAGTCAACGTTTTAATATACTGTTACTAAGGACATGAGCCTAAGTAAGACTCATGGCAAAAATAGCTTGCCCTTGCTTTCCTTTAAAGATACTGAAGAACAATTTCCCTATTGCACATCTTTATAGACAAAAAGATTTGAAATATCTACGGTTGTGCTTGGGACTGAGTCAACGTTTTAATATTCTGTTACTAAGGACATGAGCCTAAGTAAGACTCAATGGCAAAAATAGCTTGCGCTTGCTTTCCTTTAAAGATACTGAAGAACATTTTCCCTATTGCTCATCCTATAGGGCAAAATATTTGAAATATCTACGGTTGTGCTTGGGTCTAACAAAGTATTAATATTTCTGTTACTAAGGGCATGAGCCTAAGTAAGACTCATGGCAAATATAGCTTGACCTTGCTTTCTTTTAAATGAACTCAAGAACTTTTTCTCTATTGCACAGCCTTATATCCAAAAAGATTTGAAATATCTACGGTTGTGCTTGGGACTAAGTCAAAGTTTTAATATACTGTTACTAAGGGCATGAGCCTAAGAAGATCATGGCGAAAATAGCTTGCACTTGCTTTCTCTTTAAAGATACTCAAGATTTTTTCTCCTATTGCACGCCATTATATCCAAAAAATTTGAAATATCTACGGTTGTGCTTGGACTGAGTCAAAGTTTTAATAAACTGTTACTATGGCCCTGAGCCTAAGTAAGGATTCATGGCTAAAATAGCTTGCCTTGCTTTCTTTTAAAAGATACTCAAGAACTTTTTCCTATTGCACAGCCTATGACCATAATTATTTGAAATATCTACGGTTGTGCTTGGGACTGAGTCAAAGTTTTAATATCGTTACTAGGCTGAGCCTAAGTAAGACTCATGACAAAATAGCTTGACCTTGCTTTCTTTAAAAGATACTCAAGAACTTTTTCTCTATTAGACACCTTATATCCAAAAGATTTGAAATATCTACGGTTTGCTTGGGTCTAGTCAAAGTATTAATATTCTGTTACTAAGGGCATGAGCCTAAGTAAGATTCATGGCGAAAATAGCTTGCCCTTGCTTTCCCTTTAAAGATACTCAAGAACTTTTTCCCTATTGCAAGCCCTATTGCAAAAATGATTTGAAATATCTACGGTTGTGTGCATGGGACTGTCAAAGTTTTAATATTCCTTTACTAAGGGCATGAGCCTAAGTAAGATCATGGCAAAATAGCTTGACCTTGCTTTCTTTAAAGATACTCAAGAACTTTTTCTCTTTGCACAGCCTATATCCAAAAAGATTTAAATATCTACGGTTGTGCTTGGGACTGAGTCAAAGTTTTAATATTCCTTCTAAGGATGACCTAAGAAGATCATGGCAAAATACTTGACTTGCTTTCTTTATAAGATACTCAAGAACTTTTATCCTATTGACGCATATCAAAAAGATTTGAATATCTAGGTTGTGCTGGGACTAATAAAGTTTAATATTTTAAAGGACAGAGCTAAGTAAGATTCAGGAAAAATAGCTTGCCTTTGCTTTCCTTTAAAGATACTAAGAACATTTCTATTGCACAGCCTATGACAAAAATATTTGAAATTCTACGGTTGTGCTTGGACGAGTCAAAGTTTTAATATACTTTACTATGGTCCTGAGCCTAAGTAAGATTCATGGCTAAATAGCTTGCCCTTCTTTCCTTTAAAAGATACTCAAGAACTTTTCCCATTGCACAGCCCTATGGACAAAATTATTTGAAATATCTACGTTGTGCTTGGACTGAGTCAAAGTTTTAATATTCCGTTACTAGGCTGAGCTAAGTAAGCTCATGGCAAATATAGCTTACCTTGCTTTCTTTTAAAAGATACTCAAGAACTTTTTCTATTGCACAGCTTATTTCAAAAAATAT
>JARQOC010000810.1:0-59824 GCA_033576535.1 Allobates femoralis | reverse complement strand
ATTGTGGCATGTGTGGGCAAAGATGGTACCTATTTAGTGTATGATGGTCGGTAATATGTTGTGTTGTCTTTTCATTTTTCACACACGCATGTTGGCGACGGCAATTTGTCCCCCGAAACATAAAAACTGCAGGGCTTTGATATAGCGACCCATCCATCCCTATTGCAATTGTGCCAAATTGGATGGCCACTACATGTCATACAAGTTTACACAATCCAAATATCTATCAGTTTAAAATGCAGCCTAGAATAGGAGGATGGACAATACTTTGCCACACCCTAAACCAGCATGACACATTGCCGGATTCCTAATGGCTGCCATTTATTGACTGGCAATATGTTATTTTGGCCAGACACCAGCATGTTGCCATATTTGGAGACTAGGCTGTTTGATTTCTAGGGCACACCATCGGCTTGGCCATAATTTATATTCAACAATATGCATGACATGGGGCCCTATGGACCAGCTTCTGAGAAGACATTGGCGGTGTCCTTGGCCCCGATTTGGATGAACAGACCATGGTCAGTACGTTAACACTTGGCCAAACTGGAAGGTCATTGTTATTAAAATTAGCCAAAGGTTGCCAGTACTGTGACTGAGCACACGCCATTTGGCAGGGCCTCACGGTTTGAGAAGAGGTCTGCCACTGCAGTACAGCACCTGTGCTGCCGTCACAGTCACGTTAACACAGTTTACCATCGTTTCAACAGCGGATATGTGACTGTGACATCAACGCAGGTCCTGGCCACAGGATCCACACCTATGGCAAATACATGATGCCCCAGCAACCGGCAGGTGTTTCGTGAACACCTGAGAACGCACAATTTTAATTTAGCAAAGCGGGACAACAGGGAATAGGCTGCCAAGTTATGGGGGACATGAGGTGCCCACACACGGAAGAAGAGGGCTGAACACAGGGGACTTGGGGGTATCAACCACAGGGTTGAACATGGGTGGCCAAGAGGTGTCAGTAGGGACCAACATAGGGGTGTTGAGGGGATGCACCAGGGGAGACCAGCTGGGAAAGTCACATCAACTGATCCTGGTGAATGTCGGTTGTGATGGATGTTTTGGATCCAACTGCAGGGATCAGTTAGATCCAATGCAGACTGTTTAATATTGGTCAGCCTCATTGATTGCGGTATTGAACTGTGAAAGTAGCGTGATCCAATAAAATAGTGAGTTACGCCGGAGTCCTGCGTCCCAATTTGTGCTGGCCAGGAGTTTGCCCTATTCGTGTTAGTGGGCACACCACCAGGCGACACATTGTTGGCACATCCACATGGTGGGTCCAAACAGAGTTTCCAAATGTTGTTGGCTGAGCATTCTTTAAGGTACCTTTACACGCCGCGACGGCAGGCTGGAAACATCGCGCGACAAGCTACAATTGTAGCTTGTAGCGTCCATATCGCCTGTAGTAGCGGCGTCTGAAGAGGCGACGCTACAGCCGGCGACAGATACATTTGTTTATGGTCTCTGCCCATAAACTTAAGGCAACATCGCCGATTGCAGCGAGCTGTATCGGCGTGTAAAGAAGCAACGGAAGGGAACTCTGGACAGCCTGCTATGTAGCTGCAATGTAGCTAAGGCGTAACCTAGGCTCCGTGTTACCGCGCCCCATGTGCGATCATTGGTGGAAGCTGCTGCGTGCCGATTGGCCCATGCCTCACAGCCCTCCATCTTGGATGAGCTGTCCCTTCAGCACTACAGATACGCGCCGTATGCACGATCATACCGTAGTACAATTACGCGGCCCCAAACTTAGGGCAAACCAAACCAAATGGGCACATCCTGTAAACACATAAAGAATAATGCTGGACACAGCGGTCAAGTATGTGTTTCGGACCGGCCTGCCTAATTGAAGAGCAGAGGCCGCATAAAAGTGTCCCTTGAGGGTCTGTGCGCCACTGAAACACTGATGCACGTATACACACACCGCATTAAAGTCGAGTAGTCAGTACACAGCGCACAGGCTTGCTGTACGCATCGCTCTGTGGGTGTCGTACAGTAGGTGCCGCTGAAGTGCTTCGCCCGTGTCACTGCGCGTAGGACTAGTTCAAAAGGTGCGTGACGCGTAAGGTGGCCGTAATGACGTAATTACGCTAGTTTCATTTTCACTCTGCCTGGAATGTGCCTGCCCCTCCTCTGCACACACCATTGCAGTCATGGCGGCAGTTCACCGCGCTGCTACGTGGGGGATGGCTGAACTGCTCATCCTCATAGACTACTGTGACCGGTATGACTATTGGGGTCACCGGCACCACCGTCATCCCCGGCTGCGTAATCGCGCCACTATACGGCGCATTCAGCGTGCACTGCTAACTCGACTCGGGGTGCAGAGGGTCGCCAAAGCAGTGCAGAAAAAGATTGCGGACCTGAAGTCGAAATGTCCAGGCCGCATAATCGACATTCGTGCCAGGCTTGCCAGGCTGCGCGGTGAGTACTTCAGAGGGCCACACATGCTTTGTATTGTATGTAAGCACGACCAAAACCTAAAAGTAGTGGACAAACATCCTATGTACAGTGAGAGGGACACCGGCAGACATGCAATGGGGGACTATATAGTCAGCACATTATAGATAGACTGCCTACACATCTGGCTACAACTAATGTTCATGTGCCACCCAAGATGACTCCACAGTGTAAGATGCTCTCCACACTATTACCACACTAATGCCACATACATACGCCATACAGAATACATGACATCATCCCAGATCAGAACTACAGCAAACACATAGAACAAATATTGAACTGTCCATACATATCATAGGCTATACATTCTGCGGACACATTATTTATTGTTTCTCCTTCTCCAGGTGCTGAAGTTTCAGGAGAGGAGGATCCCCCGCAACCGCATGCAGGTGGCCCACCAACCCCACCGCGGCAAGAGGGAGCTGGCCCACACACACCACCGCCACAAGAGGCAGCTGGAGCAGCCACACCACCGCGGCAACAGCCAGCTGGCCCACCATCCCCACCAGGGAATAGCCCCTCACCAGGGCATGATGAGGAGGAGGAGGACCCTGATGAGCCAGCGTTGGTGGAGGCAGAGGTGGCCTCGCCTGATCGGCAACCTGATGCTGTGGCGCAACCCCCAAATGCAGCTGCGTTGGCTGTTTATGGCGGTAAGTGATTTGAGTTTGATTAGAGGGGCCGAACACTGTAAGCATTGTAGTTGCTACTTGGGCAATGTAAAAGCTAGGCATTCCTGACATAATGTCATTCACACACTCTTGCAGATGGAGAACGTGCTGGAGCTGCGGGCTGGAGTATCAGTGCCTCCCCATCACCCCCTGATAGTCGGGATGATGTTGCGCCCGAGGGTAAGTACAATCTTGCTTGTGTGAACCGGACACAAACACCAGAGCTAGGATTCTGAAGTAATGATGTTTTTTCCACACACACAATACAGGTGTACCCACCATGGAGGACGTCGTGAGGGCTCACCACCAGTTTGCCCACCGACTGCAACGGGCCCTACACCGGGGAATAGAGGATCTCACCCGCCTGTCTAACATGGTGGATACCGTCATGCAACATCAAGATGGGCAACATTGAGATGGCCCCCCCCGGAAAAAACTTTGCTCCCCTGACCCACAAATGTGTTGTCCTAGTTGGACCTTGAACTTCCAGACGTTGCCTGTTAGGCCTTGGATATGTTTTAGCTTTGTTTTTTGTTTCTGCCCCCGTTGGGCTCTTTTCTTATAGTGTTCCACTATCCCAAAAGGGGGATTGTGGGATGGCCAGCCCTTTGGCCCGAGCACCTATCCTGTCCCACATTGGGACCATCAGGAGTGTGGAGTTACCAGCCCTTTACCTTATGGACCTATCCTGTCCCACATTGGGACCATCAGGAGTGTGGACTGCCCAGCCCTTTACCTTATGGACCTATCCTGGCCCACATTGGGACCATCAGGAGTGTGTAGGTACCAGCCCTTTACCTTATGGACCTATCCTGGCCCACATTGGGACCATCAGGAGTGTGGAGTTACCAGCCCTTTACCTTATGGACCTATCCTGTCCCACATTGGGACCATCAGGAGTGTGGACTGCCCAGCCCTTTACCTTATGGACCTATCCTGGCCCACATTGGGACCATCAGGAGTGTGGACTGCCCAGCCCTTTGTGGAAAGAGGCTTCTGTGTCTTGTTGCAAATGTCGGGCACACATGTATGTAGCCAATAAAATGTTTGGGCCAGTTTTGTTTTGCTCCTTCATGTCACCACAATAATATTTGGGGGCCAAAACATGGACATGCCAAAACTATGTCACCCACCTTACCACAATTCTTTGTCAAAGTGCAACCACATTGCAAAGGAATCTATGGTCGTCCAGCTCTGAGGGCATTGCCCCATATTGTGTGGATTTTGCCAAACTATATTGTGACCAACACCAGTCAGCCACGCTGACCCCCTAAAATCCGAAACCTAAAAAGAAATACCCAAGTGTGTCAGAAAATAAATTTAATAATATTGGTTTGCTAAAGAAACATAAACAAATCATATTCAGCCAGTCTGCTGAGAAGTATAACAAACAATTAAAGAAACACATCAAACAAGGAGTATCCTCCACATGTGAAAGTCCAGAGAGCCAATTCTGTGCATTGGCTACTAGTGTCCTACTTATTCATCCTCTGTTGGCTCTGACAATGCGGCTTCCCCCCTCCTCTCAGGGCAGCCCCGACCTGCCCGAGAACGTCCTGATGTACGACGACGTGTTTGGGGGGGAGGGGTGTTCTGTGGCGGGGCCGGTCTTCTCACGGGCCGAGATGGGGCGGCTGGGGAAAGTGGCCATAGAGTGTGTGGCATTGGTGAGGGGATGTGGCATCCCCATTGAAGGGCCCCATCATCGGCAGCATCAGCGGCATTCATGTAGACCCTCAGAAGGATTTTCTTCTGGAGCGGCTCCATCCCTCGCAACCTGTCGCTCATGTAGAGGGCGGTGCTGTCGATGTGGGTCCGCTGTTCGTCCAACAGCACACGTCGGGCCCAGGTGCCCAGCTCCGTCTCTGGTGGTTGAGGACGGCGACGGCGACGGATCCGGGAGCTGGGCCCTGGGTCGGGACCCACATCACTCGCCTCGCCCTCCTGCTCAGCCCCAGATGTCATTGGCTGAGCATCCTCGGCGACAGATTGCTCCGCAATGGAGCCGTCCTCTTCTGGGGCCTGGGGGGGACAAAAATGAAACCACATTAGTGAAGGCAAGATCCACTCACTACATTGCTAACAGGCCTCTATATAGCACTCCCACACACAGCAAGGCCCCAAACCAAGAATTGAAATTAGGCAAACAGTAAAGCACCAAAGGTTAAATACCACTACACCAGTAGTTCTCCTGGACACTCACCTCGAAAAGTCCTGGAACAATGCTCAATACAGAATTAGGTGTTTGTCACGGAGCCGTAACCCAATTACTACATGTCACCACAACACCTTGATACTGGGGGCTGTCATGGCCAATGACAGATATTGGCCCACTTTATGTTTGGAGGGTGATTATGATGACAACCCACCCCACATTCAACTACCTCTACCCCACTGGCACCTAAGCCAACACACATGTGTGCCAGCACCATTACATACATGGTACTATGTGGCTGTTTACAATCAAACCACCATCAATGTAGAAACCCTCACATAATTACCATAAACATAACTATATGTTGTGGAAGATGCAACATTGAACTACGGCTGTAGGCATATAAGTTACAAGGCTCCAAAGTCCTGCAAGGAAGGAGTGAAGATTGATTGAGACCCAAAGGTTTCCCCCAGCAACCATGAAAACATGCAAAAAAGGGTGTTTTAAAGGAATTTGCCAAACACACATGTGAGCTAAACATTGTGGGCCAACACTGTAACACAATTACCCACCTCCTGTGGCGCAGATGGCGATTCTGCCGGGCCTACACGGGACGCAGCAACGGGGCAGTTGGTAGTCGTTCTACGCGAGCCCACCTCGGGCAGGATGAAGGTGAACAGAGGATAGTACCATAGGGTAGGTGATGGTACCTCCTCAGCTCCTGCTCCTGAGCGACGCTGCTGATATTCCCGGTGAGCCCGCAAGAACGACTGCCTCAAGTTTTTAATTTTAAGTGCCACCGCATGCTGGTCCCACCTCCTGCCTACCCTTGGCTCCACCCGATTGGCTAGAGCCACAAGAGTCGTGTAGGCCTGGGCCCTCGCTACCTGATTTTTATATTCAGGCAGCGAGGTGCGCCACAGACACTCGTGCCGCTGATACTCCGTGAGAATCTGGGTGATGAATTCCACAGAACACCTCGCCATCTGGGGATGACAAAACACAACACAAACATACAGTCACTACACCACGCCTAAATAACTTGTTACTAAGCTGGAAACGGATCAACATGCTCCTAAGTTCGGAATATGGGGAATACATGCTGCTATTTGTTTCATTTCGATTTTCCGTGTGTGACCCATGTTCACAATCTCACACCGCTACCGAGTAAAACACATGTCTCCCATTTTTCACAACCTCAAGATATCTGTGTACACAGACATATGGTTCATACATGATTTAAGACACCAATGTACCTATTTCAACACACCTGTACACGTTGTGTGCCTACATACCTCTCGGCCAACATTTGAGCAAACACATTGCGTGCTACCTAGTACCTCTGTACTGTCCAAAATGTTTTACATTAACCCGATGAGAAAGGAGGGCGGGGTGTGTGCGAACAATGCACATACTACATCTAATTAGCACACACATGATCATGTTGGTGTTCATCCATCCCTGGCACTACAATTTCCAAACATGTAGCAAACATCCGTGGAATGCATGTGCAAATTAGTCCACCCATGAAATGGTGACGTGAAGGCACGCCAAACATCACACCTTTATCTGTTGGAACCTAAAATAACCACAAAGGTCCTATCTAGACTCACACAAAACAAGTCGTGGCCATACCTGGCTATTGACCTAGCTAGACTAACGTACCCATATGTGTTATTCCAGGAAAAAACTTACATGCCGTCTCAAACCGGCACATACACATATTGCTTAAGCGCCCTGTGAAAGAAGTATCTGCGTTCATGACAATTTCATAGAAACCGCTAAAGATGCTTACCGTCAGAGCAACAGAAGGCAAACAGGACACTAGTAGCTCAATGCACATCGATCTCTGGACAAGGTGGAATGGCCATGTGCCTGACTTTATAGTACGCTAAACCAATCACAGCGTACCCAATTCCGCACATCGTAATGGGACACCTGGGTGCGGAATTAACTGCCGCTAATTGGTGGAGATCGCTGACTCGTGATAGGTTGTCGGGCCTTTAAAAGCTGCGGCTTCCGGCAAACATTACGCTGGCTGCCTAGACCCATTGAGTGAGTATCTGTGGACACACATGGACTTGGCGTTGGGTTGGGTGGGGTGCATATGTTGGTTATTAGCGAGCGCAGAAGCTTGCTTCAGCGGACTATATAGGGGTTTTTATTTTTGGGGACGATATAGTGTACTGTGTAGATATTGAGTCACCATTTTTTATGTGGCTTTACACTTTGGTGGACATATTTTGCTCTGTTTGTTTACAGACCAAAGACTGGAGAATGGCTTTAGGACTGTAGACAGAAATATCTTAATCTTGTCATCTGGATCGTTTTCAGCATGTTGGTTCTTGCCAATGGAGACTCTGTTGAAGAGGGATAGGATCCCACATGGCTTGGAGGTGTGGCGCTCCTGACATAGCACCGATGTGTAGGGCAAATGACACTCTGCTAAACATATGTGACCATGGTTAACCATCCCCACTCATGTGCAATGTGGTTTGGTTCATGTAGGATTCCTCCACCTGGCATATCGGGGTATGTTAGAATGTTTTTTGGAGGCACATTTAAAAGCTTGCAAATTTAAAATAGTGTGTGTGTAATGTGTACAGTGACATTTCTTAAGGACCTTATTGGTGACACATGTCCCTTTGTAACTCACCTAGGTGCAGATGTTTGCCCATGAGACACTCCCATTGAAGTTTATGTAGGGGAGGCCACTATCATTGGCCGTGTTCCATTTGGATTTGGGTGACTACTGGGTGTTTGCCTTCCCTTGCTTCCGGGATGTGTTTTGTGGTCTCCCCAAAGATCCGATCCACTTGGCTATAGTGTTGAATCGAAAACAGGTGTGCTTTGCGTAACATGCTGACATGGCCACATATTCGTCAATGTACTCATGTTGTTTTTTCGCATCTCCAGGTGCTGATATTGAGGATGCAGAATATCCATGACCGCAATGTTATCGTGGCTCTTGCGTTGGTGGAAGAGCAAATGTGGCTTCAGGATCGGTATGAAAGGTTGATGAGGCGCAGACAGCGGCGGTTGTGGACCCGTGATTGGCTTCTTAGGCGGCAAACCCGGGGACACATGCAGCTGTTGCGGGAGCTGGAGCTTAACTGTCCTGAAGATTACCGAAACTATCTACGTATGTCAGAGGACACTTTCACCTTCCTATTGGAGCGTGTTGGGCCAATGATAGCGCGTCAGGACACTATTATGCGACCAGCAGTATCAGCTGCTGAGCGGTTGGCTATCACTTTGCGGTTCCTGGCTACAGGGCAGTCCATGACATCCCTCACATACTTGTCACGTGTCTCCCTGCCCCTGCTGAGCCGCCTGATCCCTGAAACGTGTTGGGCCATCTGGAGAGCTCTGCAGCCAACCTACCTGAAAATGCCTCTAACCGCCGCAGAATGGCTGGAAGTGGGCCGAGGCTTTGAGACCCGGTGGAACTTCCCCAACTGTGGCGGGGCATTGGATGGTAAGCACGTGAGGATTACCAAACCTGCCAACTCTGGTTCTTTGTTTTTCAATTACAAAGGGTATTGTAGTATAATCCTCATGGCTGTAGTGGATGCGCACTATGATTTCCTCTACGTGGATGTTGGAATGCCTGGTCGAAACTCAGATGGGGGTGTGTTTGCACGCAGCTCCTTGGCAACACTACTAGGGAGTGGTGGGCTAAACTTACCCTCAAATGAGGACACGACCGAACATCTCAACTTTGCGTTTGTGGCGGATGAAGCATTCCCACTTCAGGAACACCTACTGCGGCCATATCCCCAGAGGGCCATTACTTCTGAGAGACGCATTTTCAACTACCGGCTATCCCGGGCCCGCCGTGTAGTTGAAAATGCGTTTGGGATAATGGCCAATAGATTCCGGATTTTTCATACACCTATACATATGAAACCGGAGTCTATTGACGCGGTAGTGCTGGCCTGCTGTGTGCTACATAACTTCCTGCGTCGTAGGGATAGAGCATCATACACGCCAGGAGGTTATGGAGATTATGCAGACGCTACAACAGGGGAGCTCCGTCCAGGGTCTTGGCGTAATGAGGGCCATGTGATTCTGCCACTCCAGCCGCAGAGCCATGGCCGCACTCGGCAGGAGGCCAGGGCCAGTAGAGAAGCTTACTGCTCCTACTTCAATGGGTCTGGTGCAGTGAGCTGGCAGGACCAGGCCATGTAGTGTGGCTGGTTCTGGGTGTTGTGTTCGCGGTTGCAATGGAGGTGACAGCAGGTTAGCTGCACCCCTTTTCTTTTGTGTTTACCATTTTGGTGAATTTTTGTTTCATTATGTGCCTAATTTTTTAATTATTTTTGTCTTAATTTAGTTAGTTAGTTAGTTGAGGTTTATTTGAAAATTTTGGGGTTTGTGCACAGGTTACATTGTGTGTTCAATTTGATATCCCTGTAATGTGTTTCCAGAATGTCACATGCACTTTAATTGTCCATTTTTGGAAATTTCTGTTTATTTTTCCATTCTTATCCAAGGTCCCGATCAATGCATTTGAATAAAAAGAGTATGTTTGATCCAAAAGAATCTGTGTGGGCCTAATTACTTGGTGGAGGAGGGCAATATGATGAAGTTTGGGGTGGGGGCCAGGGATGTCATAGCCACCTATTGGCTGGGATTGTGCAGACAATATGTGTGGGTAGCCATTTTGTAGTGCAAGTTTTTACGCCAACAGTCTTTGTGGCCATTGTGCGTACATGAGCCATTATTTTGTTGTAGGCAGAGGTTCCCCTGCACACAGCACATTGATGCTGGACATATTCTTCTCAGGTCTTTGGAAATACACTGTCACACAGATCTTTGACAAGTTGCCTTGGGAGCATTTCCACTACATTCACATCTATGACCAGAAATATTCACACCAGTCAGCCTGTTTTTCCACATAATTAGGCATAGTGGACACATAGAATTTACCCAGCGAACGCACCTACTGTGTGTTGTAAGCCGCTAATGTGTGTCACACAAACGCACCTGATCGCAATCGCCACACGCCGCAGTCACAAGCGCTGATCGTGCGTGACAGGGCAAACACTTGTACTACGTACACATAGGCCGGAACCGCTAATTTTATCCACACTGGGTATGTGACTGGCCACCGCTACAGGGTGACGCTTTGCCATCGGTTTAGATGCATTCGCCACACTCCGCCATGTCACAAGCGCTTATTCCGTGGCACAGTCCGATCACTAGTACGTCACGTCTCGGACATCCGCCCTTCCCGTCCTGACCAATCACAACTCTGTAGTGCTGGCCAATGGTTGTGGTTTGGGCGCGGCGTACAAGACTGTGGCACGCCTATTTGTTTTACGTCCTGCCTTTGTTTCTCCAAGATCGCTCTGTGGTGGCGGCATGTGAATCGGCTACGCTACGCTACAGATGGCTACTTCCGCCACCTGGCGATGTAGCCAGCTATAGATGTAGCGTAGCGTAGCGCACCGTATCGCGGCGTGTAAAGATGGTGCGTTGACCGTTTGTAGCCGTTCGGGCGTGCTCGTGCACGCGAAGTAGCGCGATGTTTCCAGCCTGCCGTCGCGGCGTGTAAAGGTACCCTTAGGGATTGGTCATTGGACAAATGTGTGTGATTTCCCAGTGTGGCCAACACTTTCTTATACTGACAGGTGTTATGCAGCATGGCGAGGGAGGGAGTGTACAGTCCCCTGGACTATATGTCACCTGTACTCCCCAGTCCATCAACTTGCCATGCTGCCTGTGACCTGCATTGAATGTCTTTACAACTGCACAATGAAGCTTGTGACTAATTTTAGGTCCTGAGTTACATTTGGATGTACAGCTTTTATGAGGTTGGACAACCAGGCTGGAGTGTTCGCCCTGCATCCAAATTAGGCAGAATATATGCTAAAACATTGGTGGGGACAGGCCGGGGACCACACTATCCTTGGAATCTGTTGTGAGACATTGCTGTGTATTTTGATACATGTACATGTGCAGGTGTGTGTTGGGCCCCAACATTTACTCACCACGCAGCCTGGCAATCCGGGCACGGATGTCCACAATTCGGCCCGGGCATTTATATTTAAGATCGGCGATCTTGTGCTGGATCGCCTTCACAGCCCTCTCCACACACAGCTGGCGCCGCAGGGCCCGCTGGATCTTAAGCACAGTGCTGCGGTTGCGCAGCCTCGGATGCCGGTGGGGGTGGTGGCCCCAATAATCTAATCGATCGCAATGATCGATTAAGATCATGAGTTCCGCCATCCCCCACGTGGCAGCGCGGCGTGTGGCGGCCATAACTGAGCTGCAATGTGCAGGGGAGGAGCTAGCACCTTGCATGCGGAATGAAAATGAAACCAACTTCATTCCATGAGGACCACCCCTTGCGTGACGTAACAAGACTTAAAGGCGACCTACGCGGCGTTAACAGGGCAATAACCACTTTTTGTGTCACCTACGGGACATTATCCCATGGGCGTGACGTAGCGCCGCGTTGTGTGTGCCGCGCCTGGCAACATTGTTTGGGTGTATGACAAGGTGGACACTATAGCAGGGTCATGTACCACGCAGGTTCTATTATCAAGCTGACGCACTTGTGGGTGCACAGTTCTACATGAGAAATTGTGCAGCCGACGCCTATGTGTGGTGCTGAAGACAGCTCTTCAAAAATGGCGCCCTGTGAGGACAGCCAATGGCAACGCATCATCCTCCACCAATGCGAGCTAGTGGCGAAGCAGCCAATTCGAAACCATTACGGTGCACGAATCACAACTGAGGAGGCGAGGCAATGGGAAACTCCTGGCACGCCTACGTGCTGGATTTAGGCATCGCGCAGTTCCTACACGTGCATACGATCTCGGTTGTTTAGACACGCCGATTCTGTTCATCTTATGAGTCGACATCGTCAGATCTGAGGTCCGGGGCTCAGATCTTGCGATTTGATCAGGTATCGTTCATCGTATCCTGCCGTCACACACACAGACATCGTTCAAGCGATGGTAAATCTGGCGCGTTCGAGCGATATCTTTCAAGATATCGTAGCGTGTGACGGCCGCTTTAGGCAGTACCCGCTCATGTTGCTGCTAGAATTTATGATTAGCACTGGGTACAGGAAAAGAAACCACAAAATGGTTGACTTTCCTTTTCCTGTTCCCAGTGACATCAGATCCTGTAGTGCTGCGTTTATTTCCCAAAAAGTGCATGCAAAAACGGATTTGTATTTTTGCAGCACTTTTTCAACAGTTTATAATGGAGTCTATGGCAAAAATGTTAGAGCCACTTTACACACACCAACTTCTGTGTCCAACTTCTGAACAACTTACCGGTTGCAGTGAAATCATGGACACATTGTTCCATTTTGTGGCTGTGTACAATGGAACAATGTGTCCATGATTTCACTGCAACCAGTAAGTTGTTTAGAAGTTGGACAGATAAGTTGGTGTGTGTAAAGTGGCCATTACAGATAAAACAACACAAATTGACATGCACTTTTACAAAACCGATCACTCTCAAAGTGAAAAAAAAGATCACTTTCAAAGTGCCCTGTCTGAATGGCAAAATGAAAACCCATACACTTTGCTAGGATGTCATTTGAGTGATCAGTTTTCTGCAGTGCACTGCAAAAAATGGAGCAAAAAATGGAGCAAAAAATGGAGTAAAAAATGCACAGTGTGAATGTAGCCTAAATGTGAAAGGAGCCTTATTCAGATTTTTTGGAGGTAGAATTATCAAACAGATAGCAGTACAAAAATAGTTTTATTTTTAATTTGTGTGGTGGTCACTGTTCGGTGTAAGGGTACCTTTACACATCGCAATATCGCAATGCAACATCAACAAAAAGTTACGTGGTACGGCCGTTGCAGTTGATATCGTTCGTGCATTGTGTCGTGTAAATGGGCAATGCGACGGGAAAAATCGTAGCTATGATATTTCAAGAAGATTGTGCAAGCCCTTCAACCGTACGATATTGCATATGCGATGTGGCAGGATCGTGCTGTGTGACGGCGCAACTACGATCTTGTTTGCATCTTCTGCTATTCACTACAATGTTAATGCTCGTTCGCTGGGTTGCTCGTACCCAACGGAAAAAACTACATCGTAGTTGGGTTGCCTGACGATATCTCCCTGTGTGACATCTCCTATGTGATCTTGGACTAATGGCAAAAACATGTGCGCTCATGTGAAATTGTATGCGATATCGGAACGATATTGCGACATGTAACGGTACCCTAATGGTGGGGTTACACGTAGCGATATCGTCCCGATATCGCATACAACGCCGCGGGAGCGCGCATTTTGGGAGCACTTTTCCCGATATCGCATCGCCGGTTTACACGCTGCGATATCGGGAAACAACGTCCCTCCGATGTGTACGCCCACCAACCCAGTAACGACCATTTAACATGGGAGTTAATGGGTGAGGTGCGAGTACGCATCGGAGTTGGGCTGTCACACGCAGCGATGCTGGTACAACGGCCATGCGATATCGGGGAGTTGAATAGCTCTGCTATTCAACTCCGATATCGTTTTGGCATCGTTCCAGCATCGGGTCCAACTCGCGACCCACGTGACTTTTTGTCGGAGTTGGGTCGGAGTTGGACGCCGATATCGCGGCGTGTAAACCCACCATAAGTGATAAGGCCCAGTTACACACACAGATAATTGTGCAGAGATTGTTGGCAGATCTCTGGTTGCAGTGAAATCATGGACACATTGCTCCATTTTGTGGCTGTGTACAAATGTAACAAAGTGTCCATGATTTCACTGCAACCAGAGATCTGCCAACAATCTCTGCACAATTATCTGTGTGTGTGGGCCTTTAAAATGACTTTATTCTTCCAGTTGGTGTGATTACAGCATTACTAAATTTATATCGTTTTTTGTTTTGTTTTTTTTGCTGCTATCACACTGTAATAGTTTTTTTTATGATAGTTTTTTGTTACCATATCCTGAGAGCTGTAACTTTTTATATTTTGTCAAAAAAGATAAATGAATTAATATTTGCAGCAAATTTCAGTCATTGTTCCAACGTGTTTTCTTTTTTTTTGTTAGGTTATAGCAATGCCCATTCCAGCCCAACCATCATGCTCTGACAAGACTAACTCATCAAGTGCAGAAATGAACATTTCAAATGAGACAGAAACAACATCAGCTATTTTGGCATCTGTTAAAGAACAGGTAAAATACTTAGTATTATGACTTATAAATCAAAAAGATAATTTATTTCAGTAATTCAATATATAAAATGAAATGCATATGTCAAGCCCCAGGCTCCGGGGTACTCGGGTATCAGGCGGCAAAGGGTTAACTGTGTCACTGGAATGGTGACCGCGCCTGATCCCGTGTCCTGGGGAACTATTCTTTTAAAAAGGGGTATTTACAAGGGATTATATATAGTTTGTTGTCGTGACGCCACCTGCGTTTCTGGTGAAGTAGCACCAGCGCCGCCACAATCCGCCGGAGGTCGGTGGTATTGTGGCTGAGATGGTGTGGTCCTCCGCAGGTAGGACTGAACCTCCAGGGCAGCGATTCTGTGAAAGAACAAGTTCATGCAAAGGAAGATGCAGCAGAGGCGAGTTCACTTCACTCCGGGTACTTTACTGGAAACGTTTGCAGCAATTGTTACAGTTCTCAGTTCAGTAAGATGTTGTAACGACAAGTAGCTAACGGGTGGCTGCAAGCGGATCCCAGGTGGTAGGATGGAACCCTCAGTGTGTACCTTTTCTCTGTTAATTCTTCCCTGCTTCCCAGTAGTTTGTGTGAAGTCTGACCCCATAAAGCGGATCTGGCCTCCTGCTGTCTCTCTCTCTCTCTCTCTCTTCGCTCCCGTCGGGTTACCTTCTGCTGTCCGCCGCCTGCTCCTTCAGCAGCGCCTGGTACCCTCTTTGGTTGTTTAAGAGCCTGGGCGGTATATAACTATACCCCGCAGAATGCCGCATTTTCTGTGGTCCTTGGAGGATCCCACAGGTGCGGGCTCCGGTGCCCGGTAAGCTATTGGGGTTAGACCTTCTCTAGTCCTTTCTTTCCTTTCCTTCTCCCTGGTCCCTCAGCCGAGAGACCCTTGCTACCTCACATTCTCAAAGCTCAGAACTCAGAGGCAAAGACCTCTTTGTTCCCCCATGGGAGTGGTTTTATTCCCTCCTGGGTACCTTCCACTGTGTAATCTACGTAGTGTGGGGGTGCTTATGTGTGGGTTCCACCCATCGTTCCAAAATCCACTTGCAGCTGGAGTATCTGCACCTCTTTTACAGGTGCAGTACCCCTCTGTGACGCCTGCATGGCGGGGCGCCACACATATATTATACAGATTCAATACAAACAGAGTGATTTTTTTCAAGTGTTTATTTCTGTTAATGTTGATGATTATGGCTTACAGTCAAGAAAACCCAAAATTCATTATCTCAGAATTTTATATACAGTAAGAACAATGGAAATAATGAGTTTTAAATAATGAATGTTGGCCTACTAAAAAGTATGTACAGTAAATGTGCTCAATATACCTGGTTGGGGCTGCTTTTGCATGAATGACTGCATCAATGCGGCGTGACATGGAGGTGATCAGCCTGTGGCCCTGCTGAGGTGTTATGGAAGCCCAGGTTACTTTGATAGCAGCCTTCAGCTCATCTGCATTATTGGGTCTTGTATCTCTCATCTTCCTCTTTACAATACTCTAAAGATTCTTTATGGGGTCTAGGTCAGGCCAACCATGCACAGTGATACTGTGGTTATTAAACCCGGTATTGGTACATTTGGCAGTGTGGACATGTGCCAAGTCCTGCTGAAAACTAGTATATTTAAAAAAAATTTTTAAAGCCAAGTAATAGTAATAAAAAGCACTATTACATCTCATTACATTGAATATGCTATATTCCATCAAGCTTTTCTGTTACCAGTTCTGCTACCCATTTTTTTCTAATAACAGTAGCCTTTTAAAAGCATTTAAGGGTGGTCCTGCAGCAAAGACCATCCGTATTGTAAAGATTATATTTCCTAATGGCACATTGTTAACCATGTGTGTACTGAGCATCAGCCTTGTTCTCAGCCATAATAGCATAGTTGAAATAGACTAGTATATTCTGCTGAATCTCTGTAAAGAGAAAAATCTATTTTATATAGCAAATAATATACCGTATATACTCGTGTATAAGCCGACCCGTGTATAAGCCGACCCCCCTACTTTTGCCCCCAAAACCTGGGAAAACCTATTGACTCGTGTATAAGCCGAGGGTGGACCCCAGCACAGGTATACAGCCCCCAGTGGTATATACAGCAGCAGCCCCAGTGGTTAGTATACAGCAGCCCCAGAGGTGTATACAGCAGCCCCAGTGGTAGTATACAGCAGCCCCAGTGGTAGTATACAGCAACCCCAGTGGTAGTATACAGCATCCCCAGAGGTATATACAGCCCCAGTGGTACTATACAGCAGCCCCAGTGGTAGTATACAGCAGCCCCAGTGGTAGTATACAGCAGCCCCAGAGGTATATACAGCCCCAGTGGTACTATACAGCAGCCCCAGTGGTACTATACAGCAGCCCCAGTGGTAGTATACAGCAGCCCCAGAGGTATATACAGCCCCAGTGGTACTATACAGCAGCCCCAGTGGTAGTATACAGCAGCCCCAAAGGTAGTATACAGCAGCCCCAGAGGTATATACAGCCCCAGAGGTATATACAGCAGCCCTTAGGTAGTATACAGCAGCCCCAGTGGTGTATACAGCAGCAGCAGCCCCAGGGGTGTATACAGCAGCAGCCCCAAAGCTGTATACAGCAGCAGCCCCAGGGCTGTATACAGCAGCAGCCCCAAAGCTGTATACAGCAGCAGCCCCAGGGCTGTATACAGCAGCAGCCCCAAAGCTGTATACAGCAGCAGCCCCAGGGCTGTATACAGCAGCAGCCCCAGGGCTGTATACAGCAGCAGCCCCAGGGCTGTATACAGCAGCAGCCCCAGGGCTGTATACAGCAGCAGCCCCGGAGGTATACAGGCCCCCCCATCAAGCTCCAGGGCCCCCCCTTGCGCGGCACACCTGTAAAGGAAAATCATACTTATCACTGTCCCGCGCTGTCCCGCCGCTTGCCGACACACGATCCCGGGCTTCAATCCGCGTCTTCCGGCTTCCGGCTTCCTGTGGTCGCGGGCAAAGACGTCATTGCCCGCGACCACAGAAGATGCGGATTGAAGCCCGGGATCGTGTGTCGGCAAGCGGCGGGACAGCGCGGGACAGTGATAAGTATGATTTTCCTTTACAGGCTGCCGCGCAAGGGAGGGGGGCCCTGGAGCTTGATAGGGGGGCCTGTATACTTCCGGGGCTGCTGCTGTATATACGGTATATGGATTACCGTATATACTCGCGTATAAGCCGAGGGGGGACTTTTCAGCCCAAATTTTGGGCTGAAAAACTCGGCTTATACGCGAGTATATACGGTAAGTATTCAATACGTCACCAATTTTCTAACTAATTATGTTTCTAATTATGCGCTCAAATTTACATATAAAATCGCAGAGTGCAATCTAATAAAAAATTGGGTTGCACTCTAATAATCTTAAACAATAGGGCAGTGTTCATCTGCGACTTTTTCCTAAGAGCATGCAAATGACATGCGTTTGTAATGCATATTCAATATGTTGTTAACATAATCTTTTACATACTGTGGTGCAGTGGCTGCCTTGCTGGTGTCGCTGCTGGGACTGATGGTTCCACGACTCGGGTAAGGCATTGCATGTGCTATGATGCAGGTTTGAAAGGACGGGGAGTGTCTGTCAAACCTGGATCCACCTGTGGGCGTGGCACATCAGACTTAAGCAAACTCCCTCCTGGTCACATGGGCTGTGACATCAGAACAGATCCTTCACACAGGAGGTGAAGAGCCTTATCATCTGAAGGAGAGTTTTGTCAGAGCCTCTAAAGGTACCGTCACACAGGGAGATATCTCCGGCGATATCGCCGAGATCAGCCTGTTCAGGCGATATTGAAGCGACATCGCCTGTGCGTTGCCGCGTGTAACAGGGCGACTGAACGGCGACAAACTCCATTTTCAGAGTTCACAGATTTCCCAACAATGTTGGGAAATCAGGCGATGTATGTTGAGCGATCCGTATGCCTACTGCCGTGTGACGCGGCGATAGCAATGGCTCCGGCGATGTGTGATTTCAGAAAATTAAATCTGCAGGCGTGGCAGGCAATTTGTTATGCGCGGCCCCTATGCCGCCTACCAAATGCGTTCCAATTGGCCGGCGCCCAGATCATGGATTTTTGAGGGAAGCACCTACGTTCCTATTGGTGATATGTTCCCAGTGCGCCATTTTGTAAGAGCTGTCCCTTCAGCACTGCACATAGGCGCGGTGTGCCCAAGCATGTCTTGGTATTTTACAATCACGGACACACCCAAGTTAACGAAGCACCCCCAACAGCCATTATGTTGTTGTCAGAAGATAGTGTGCACATTGTCACATTTAACTCCACGATCTTTATTTCCGCAGCACATAACGTTGCGTTACGCCATGCCCACGTGTAATTGTGCCGTAGGTCTCGCCGAACTGTTCCTTCGGCTGATGTGGCGCGCAGGGCGCCTTTAAAATTTGACACAGCACGCTATTGGGCGTGCTGACGTATTGAAGTTGGTTTCAGTTTCATTCCGCCTGCAAGGTGCTATCCCTCCCATGCACAGTGCAGCATAATCATGGCCGCTCCACACCGCGCTGCCACATGGGGATGGCGGAGCTGCTGATCTTAATTGATCACTGTGATCGATATGATTATTGGGGACACCATCCCCACCGCCACCCCAGGCTGCGCAACTTCCGCACTGTGCTGAAGATCCAGCGAGCCCTGCTCCGGCAGCTATGTGTGGAGAGGGAGGTCAAAGCCATACAACATAAGATAGCTGACCTCAAATTCAAATGTCCTGGACGCATATTGGAGATCCGTGCACGGATTGCCAGGCTGCGTGGTGAGTAATTGTTGTCCCCAAACACACACCTGCACATGTACATGTAACAAACTACATAGCAAGATCCACCAACATATCAGAGGGAGAGTGTGTACCCTGTCCTGGGCACAAAAATGTATTTGTCAAGATGCACCCTGATTTTTACAAGGACATTACACTTGTGACGGATCGACAAGCATCCAAATTATTTAAATATATGATTGTAATCATTTATTTGACTCAATGTCAATCTGTCAAATGCATTGTGAAATACATTCTCTGCATGTGACATCCATCATGGCAAGGGGAGGGACTGTTTAGTCCAGGTGACATGTAGTACAGGACACTGTACACTCCCTCCCCTTGGCATGCTGCATGAAACCTGCCTCTTTATTTCGGTAATGGTATGAATGCTAATTGATCTACCTTTTTTATGTTAAAACAAGAAAATTTTTTTTTTGATCCGTCAAAAACTCAAAAAAAAAAAAAAAAATCTGTATGTGGGAACAATGTGCAGTCGGTAGAGGCTGTCACGCAGGCAGGAATATGGATAAAGAAGTGCTGTGATTTACAAATGTGAAGTCCGTAGTCAGGTGTAAATTCTATATCCGTGCCCTGCTACGCACTTCACATTGTCAATGTTATTTTGGGTAATCTTATCTATCTGAAAGACACACATGACACACTGCCCCCCAGATGTTGCAACACACACACACAGGGGCCAATGTATACCCATTACTAGGTAGAGACGCTCCTCAACAGAGTACATGAATAAGATGTGTACGTACACATCTTCCAAACACCATTGCAAGCATTGCTTTGCCCACAAAAACCATACATACACCAACCATATTTTGATGTGTTTTGGCGCCACAATACACATCATGTAATTCGTGTACTACTCTTGGCCTGACACATACTGTGTTGCAAACACACAACATGGCTAACACATGATGATTGGCATCCAACATCAACTTCAAACATCTTTTTTTTTAAACTTGTAACTCCAAGATTCACACTCCAAAAATGTCAGTGAAGCAAGTGTTGAAAATGTAACTAATAAGCTTGTTGCTTTGCCTTACAAATACAGATGCCGAAGACTCATCCTCTGAAGAGGGCAATCATGCTCCAACCGCAGGTGTGCCACCTTCCCCACCGCAAGAGGAGGCTGCAGGTGCAACATCCCCACCTAGGATACCTGTCCAGGGCGAGGAGGAGATGCCATCAGCTCCTGAGGCGGAGGACAGCCTGTCGCCACAGTCATCTCGGCAGGAGTCTCTCTTGAACTTTTCAGAGACATGGATGGAGGAGGATGACAACCCCCCCTCACCACCATTGCCCCAGGAGGGTAACGACATCTACCCACCTGCTGGTCTGGATGAGGCGCCCCCCTCTAGCGCCGGAGAACTATTGCCACCAGGACACGTCTTGTGGCCTCAGAGCCCCAGCCCAGGGGTGACCCCACCTCCCACAATGTCGAGCTCGGTGGCCAGCACAGGTGTGGGCATGTCCCCCGCAACGGATGGTGACGATGTGGTGTCCCCAAACGGCCCTGCTGAGGAGGATTGCCTGAGGCTGTTGCTGATGCAGACCTTGAGGACTATGTTGGTAAGTGTTTTTTGGGTTTATTCACGGGCAGCACAATGGTTTTTAGATTTTTAAATCACCTTTAACTATTTTTAACTTATATTTTTATTGTCAACATTTTGTCCATTTCCACATAAGGCGAATTTGCGGCTGAAGCCGGGTGTAGTGTAACTGCCTACCCATCAACACATGCAAGTTCAGATGCTGCCGAGCAGGAGGGTAAGTAGATGTTTGGAATTTCAATGTTGCTAAGCCACGCAGGTTGTGGTGTTGTTCTAATCTTACAATGTTCCCATACAGGTGCCCCGACTTTGGCCGACGTCAGACATGCACACTCCAATTTTGCCCGGCAACTCAACTTGTCACACCAACAACAGATCACTGAGTTGGCACGGTTAGGGGATATGCTGCTTGCCCTTGAGCAAGACCATGCTGGTGTCCCATGAGTCGAGGGCACACAAAAATTCAATGGGCCATGTTGGCCGAAGAAAATGTTGTCCATGTTGGACCCTCCACATAATTTAGAGCCATGTTGGCCTTTTAAAATGTAAACTTGCCCCCGTTGGGATCTTTTCGTAGAGTTTCCAACATTTTGAACGGACGGACTATGTTTGGCCAAGCATGTTGCCCTGTTTGGCAGTATTTGCGCACATTGGGACCCTCATAAGTCTGTTTGTGATCTTGAGACACTATCCAACCAAACTGCATTTCTTTGTGCCTTAAAATCTAGAAGGCTACTGGCTCACACAATAAACCAAGGAGCTTTATGTACAAAACATTGTGTTTGGTTAATGACAGAGGTTAGGATGCATTAACGTAAAAATTCCTCACCTAATAGGGTTGCCCAGCACACAACCTGCGTAATCACTCTGAACAATACAGATGCTGGCATGAGCGTCAAAGCACCGGTCCCTGCGTTCACCCTAACTTTACTATTGGGCAAAGTACCTCGTAGCCATAGCTACTGTGTTATTGTGTTTTTTAAATCAAATACATGGTAATGTCGTGTTATATTTATATGTGTGCAGAAAATTTCGCGGGGAAGACTAATATTTCCAACAAACATCTGCAAGGTATTTTGGATCTGACTGTGTGACGTCTCTGAAATGATAAAGGCAACACTGTAAGCAGGCTTACCAATGTTTCTGTTTGCCAATTTTCTAAAAAAAGAGCAGTTAGCACTACAAGCCACTTGCTTGCTCACCTTCAGAACTTAAATACATGTTCCAATTACGGCCCTCTAGATATGATGTGATTCTGTACTAACAAAGAATGCATATATGTGGAAGGGACAACATTCATGCGTCCTGAAGTTAATATAATGGATGACTAATGGGCAACATGAGCACTCCTTCTAGAATGAAAATTTATTTTGTGTACAACAAAACAGCATGACATCCGTCATAAATTTGAGTTTGGGAGGGCTAAAATGTTAAGCATGACATTAA
The DNA here is from genome assembly GCA_033576535.1 of Allobates femoralis. Classification (NCBI taxonomy): domain Eukaryota; kingdom Metazoa; phylum Chordata; class Amphibia; order Anura; family Aromobatidae; genus Allobates; species Allobates femoralis. Next base: position 37,593 of record JARQOC010000810.1, on the reverse strand, counting down.
ATCAAATATTTCATTTAGGTGTGGTTTTCAAAACGGAACTTCAAACTATTGCCCCCAAAAAATTACAAGAAGAATTATAGTGGCTGATACTGAGGTGCATCTGGGTTCAAGGCACCACCATGAGCCATTGTTGGCTGCTGATTTTGAGAGGGATAGCCATATGGCACAGGCCTCTGCTGATGGTAAGGTTGTTGGCCTCTGAAGTCAGGAGGTCCCCCCGCTGAAAAAATTTGTCCCCGGGTAAACTGGCCAACTGACGTTGGTTCAGGTGGCTCGGCTAAGATGGTCCGCCGTGTTATGTTGCCATCACTGCCCGCATCCAGGGCCAGGAGGATAACCCTCTCAACATTTCGTCTGGTTTCGGACTCCATAGTAACCAACCTCTCACTGACCACCTGTCCAAAGCCAGTGCTAGGTTTGCTCTCCATATTAAAAAGAACTTTTTTGGCCCATGTTCCCAGTTCGGTGGTAGGTGGTGTGATTGGTCGTCTCCGCCGGACGCTAAACCTGGGAGGGTGACGCTCCACGGTGTGAACCTGCTGGCTAACCGACTCCCCCTGTGATGTCGCTGCAGGGCTCTGGCTGCCTGATGGGTTGAGTTCTTGCATAGACCCAGTTGACTCTGTTTCCTAAATTTAAACAGAAAACCATAATGAAGCCAGTATGAAGTTTAAAACATACTATAGTCTACATTGTAGCTGCATGTGCCAGCTCTGTCAAAATCAAGTGTCAATGGATATGTAACATGGCCAAAACAGACCCCTAGGGGTTATGGGCAATGCTATGATTGAAAGGGAAAGCTACAAGGCTTGGTCAATGTGGTCCATCACAGCTTACATGTCGTTTGTGGTACAGCCATCCAGTCAATGAAAGGGTACGTAGTGAGCCGAAGATTGGTTGTGGACAAAAAACCTAGCACTTGACACACATGTTTACTATATGGAAACATTCTGCCCACACATTCCTTCATGGTCATTTCTTAAAAGCCACACACACCTACCTCGGAACCCGGGAGCGTGGCCATTGATGTTGAAGCTCCTTCTTCCAGCAAGGTACGACTATTCATTGTTGGCCGAGGAATCTGTTGGTCCAGCGTGAATTTTAAAAGGTCATAATACCACAATTGTGGTATATACAGATCATCAGTGCCACACCCCGAGCGGGAGTCCATCACTTTTTGGTGCTCCTTCCGGAACACGGTCCTTAGGGACTTGATCTTGACCTTCACAAGGGTTTCATCGCAGGCCTCCCCGGGGTGGTATTGCACATACAGCTCTGCTAGTTTGCCATAGGCTGCTGACTTAATGGTCTTATTTTTGTACGATGGGAGCCGAGTGCGCCATAAACATTCGTGCTCTTCATAGAGGGAAATGAAGGCACGCAGTAAATCGTGATTGTCCGACATCTGAAATTGAGACCAAAAATTAAACCATTGTAAACAGCCATGTTTGATTGAAAAATTCCACAAAAAAAAAAAACCATTGAAAAGAGCACTGTTTATAATTTGGAGAGCTGGTGTAAATTGGGACAATTGTTGTTACATTTTACATTTTTGGCCGAACATGACACATTTAAAATGATATTTGCCAGAATATGCATGTGCAAATAATTACAAATGTTAAATAGTGATCACAAGATGACGTTACAGTGCAACATTGCCTTACATGTGATCTGAAATCCTGTAATGCTTGCACAATGAAGGCAACACTCACCTACACCTGTGTGTGTATGTGATGTTTGTCTGTATGTCCTCCCAAAAATGGGCACCAGGGAACCATAATTTAGAAAGGGCAAAAAAATCTGGCCCAGCTGCGGACACATCAGAAAATCATGTCATGTAATCCATTGATTGCATCAGCACTGACTGCATTGTCGATGGCCGCCACCAGCATTGACCATCACCTTTCAAACAAGGCGTGGACAATGGTGGTGGAGGATGCAGTGCCTTACACAACATAATATATGACAATACACACTTGCATGTATGCAAAATCAAGGGGATAGCTAAAGGCATATGTAGGCTAGCCTGTGTGGTGAGGCTTATGTGTGCTGCTGTTTCACAAATGTCCAGTCTCCTGATATGAGGCCCCCAAAATGTACGCTGACATATCATTGCCATGAAACAGAATAGGGCTTCTCTATGACATAATGGATCCTTCCTTAAAGTTCTGCCATTATTGGAGGTCAATGTGGCCATTGTATTAAGGTGTGACAAATATGTGGACAAACAAATTTGGATTTGCAAAAAATACAAGCCACATAAGGTGCCTAACATCCAAAATTAACAAAACCACCAAAAAAATGTCAGCTCCCAAAAAACAGCCAGCACAGTAGCTTGCAACAAACACAGAGACACATGTTTTGAAAAACAAACTGAGGCTACACTTTACATACCGTGAGTAAACGCTATGGAGACGCCAGCCGGTTTGATTAACAACACGCAGACACCTGTACATGTTCGGAGCACGCTAAAGTAATTGCCCCTGCAATGTGATTGGTCGTTCGTTTGCGCGCCAAACAGTTCCCACGCCCATTGCCTCACGCAGGTGCGGGTTAATTGACGATGGAACTCAGGTCCGACACTCCTCTTGGATCTGTAGTTGGCGTCCCGGTCACATGTGCCTTTTGGAAAGGAGACTTGATGTTCCAAACGCAGCAGCGTACAAAGGTACAGCTCATGTATTTACAATGCGCAGAAACAAAGTTTACTTGCATTGCAGCTTCTGATGGTTTTATTACATTTTTGGATGGCCAATATTGTTTTGGTATTCACAGGGTCGCATTAGCTCAAAAACACAGCCCGTCATTCCCGCTGATCACTTGTGGTACTGTCACCTTCTGTTGTCAAAAGTGCAGTCTTGTGCAAGGTAATTTTGCAAACTTTCGCCCTTAGACAATCATTTTCCGGGAAAAATGTATGGTGCTGGCTAATGTGGTTTATATTTTCCACTTTACCTTTAAAACAGTTGGATTCTTGAATGGACCCCGAGACCCAAAGACTACTGGCTTTGTCCTTGGTGGAGGAGGATTTGATTGAGGAAGATGAATGGGAGGCCAGGCAAAATAGACCACCCCGACGGATGTGGGTGCGCCCGTGGCTGTTGAACAGGCCAAATAATTCGCACATTACCCTGATCCGGCAGCTGGAGGACCGGAGTCCTCATGACTTCCGTAATTATTTACGCATGACAGAGGACACCTTTAAACTGCTGCTTGAAGGTGTCCGTCCTTACATTGCCCGGGAGGACACTGTCATGCGCTTGGCTGGACCACCTGAGGAGCGGTTGGCTGTCACACTGCGGTTCCTGGCAACTGGCCATTCGATGACTGCCCTGCAGTATACTGCAGCAGTCTCACGGCCCCTGTTGAGTCGCCTAATACCCGAGACATGTCAGGCCATTGTGAGGAGCCTGCTGGCATCTTATATGCCCTTTCCATCTACACCCGCACAATGGGTCGAGGTTGCCAATGGGTTCCAAACTCGATGGCAATTCCCCAACTGCGGGGGGGCATTGGATGGAAAGCATATAAGGATCACACAACCTCCCAACAGCGGCTCATTCTATTTCAACTATAAAGGGTATTTCAGTGTGGTCTTTATGGCCCTCGTCAATGCCAACTATGAATTTCTTTACGTAGATGTCGGGATGAACGGACGTGTGTCTGATGGGGGTGTGTTTTCTCAGAGCTCCTTTGGTGAAGACCTTAGGAGGGGTCGGATTAACTTGCCCTCAAATGATGTCACCACTGAACATCTAAACTTTGCGTTTCTGGGGATGAAGCCTTTCCACTTCAGGCACACCTACTACGGCCATACCCCCAGAGGACTCTGACCCCTGAGCAGCGCATTTTCAATTACCGGCTGTCCCGGGCCCGTCGGGTGGTTGAAAATGCATTCGGGATCCTGGCCAATAGATTCCGCTTGTTTCATACACCTTTGAATATGAAAATGGAATCTATCCATATAGTAGTGATGGCCTGCTGTGTGCTGCATAATTTTTTGCGTCGTAGGGATGCTGCATCATACACGCCAGGAAGTTATGTGGATTCAGTGGACCCCAATACCGGAGAAATTCAACCCGGTGACTGGCGTGCCCACGACCCTGGTCTTGCGCCACTGCAAGGGTTAAGCCAGGGCCGTGTCCAGCAGGATGCCAGGGCCAGCAGAGACAGCTACTGCTCCTACTTCAACGGCTCTGGTGCTGTGGAATGGCAGCAGAACATGGTGTAGTGTGTGTGATTACTCCAACCTGTATTTTAAATGTAAACCCAGATTCAGGCTTTGCTGTAAATCCAGCTACCTTTTTCGTCCCTCATTATTTGGGAACACAGATGCTCCAACATCATGGGCTGTGTTATGTTTATGATTTTTTTCTGTGCACATGTTTTCGGGGTTGAAATTTGATTTACACCATTTGTAACATGTGAAATTCCTTGATTTAGCAGCCACAGTAACGTTGGCATGACAAAAAAAGCACACATTGCTGGTGCTATATGGCACATTAAATTGAGCTGCACACAAACAACTGTGTCATTGATTTGCTTCAGCATGGGTTAAATGTAAACTAGCAAATTTCCACAACGCACAAAGATAATCTAGAGACAAAGGGAACAGAGCCGGACCTGTGGCCTTGGCTGCAAAGGTCAGGTCCAACGTCTTTACTATTTTGTGACCAGAGTATGTTGTATGTGCACCTTCCTGAACAGATGTGTGACTATAATCACAATTGCATAGTGGCTGCCACATGCGTTCCGGAACCATATTTGCACGACAACGACATGTGTGGGTGAACACAACACGCAGACATCAATCTCCGCGGCTGACAAATGAAAGCGCTGCTGTGACGACCAATAGGAGTAGTAGGGGGGCGGTCGAATAATGTCTGGCACGCCTTGTTGTGCAAATTTCGGAACATATTGCCAGTGAGGTGGTGCTGTGTGACACGGAGATCTGAAAAGCAGACATCGCTTCGGGGTTGTTTCAGGCGATTCAGGAATCGCCTGATCGCCCTGGATTGCCGGCGATATTGCTACGTCTGACGTCTGACAAGCGATGCTGAAGCGATGTGCGCGTGCATGAGATCGCCGACACATCGCCGGAGATATCTCCCCGTGTGACGGTACCTTAATAGGTGAGGAGACCTGGGAAGGCCAGGTTCATCCCCGGGCTCAGGGAGCCCAATCCTGGTCGGAGCCCGGCCAGACAAGAGTCTGTGAAGCTCCAGGAGCAGGAGGTCTCTCACCTGGGCCTAAGGTCAGTGATTCCTCCCTATGAACTAATCAGGATATGTGTGTGTTATATCGGCCATTGGGACAGTCTGAAGAGACATGGTTATGTGCAGTTTGAGGCATGTGCATAAACTGCTGAACTTTGCTGAACTTTAAAACACAGTTGTCTGCACTGTTTGGTATCAATTACGCTGCGAGTCCTCCAGGCGTGCGCTACCTCGCAATACCCTAATAACTCTGTCAATTTTAAGAAAGTTATCACACGTTAATAAAGCAATGTTATCTAAAGAGATGGATAGACAAATAGATAGCTAGGTAAATAGATAGAGGTACAACACCTAAATAATGTCCCACCCCCCTTCATATTCTAAGCTTGCACCCTCTAGTGCCTTTCCCGTGGCACTAAAGGGTGTAGCCTTGCATTAGGCTACAAAATAAATAATGAAAAAAATGATGTGGGCGCCCTTCCCCTATATTAAATAGCCAGCTTGGCTAAAGCAGCCTGTAGACTGTAGCTGGCAGCTTTACCTTAGCTGGTAATCCAAAACAAAGCTTAACCCATACTGTATTTTTAAATTATTTAGTTATTTATAATCATCATCCAAAGTGAAGCTGAAAGCTGTGGTCTGGTATTCTTAGGGTGGGAAGAGCCATAGTTATTGACCCTCCCTAGCCTAAAAATAGCAGGCCACAGCCACCCTCGAAGTGACACCTACCTTAGATGTGCCACTCCTGGTGCTTCACCCTGGCTCTTCCCACTGTTCTGGTGCATTTGGGGTTGATGCTAGCAGTATAATGTCAGCTGGCATCATGCCCAGGGGTTAGTAATGTCAAAGTGTATTATCAAATTCCCAGTTTTACTAACCCAGTCGTATTTACCACTAGGCACCTGATGGCACGTGACTAGGGCAGCAAGTTCCGGTGGGCACCAGGATCAAGATTAACTTTTTTTTTTTTTTTTTTAAACCTCCCTGCCTCCTCCAAACTCTCTATGAAATCCGGCGAGTATTTGGAGGATGGAGGGGGGCACCACATTCACTTGTAGCCGCACCTTTAAGATGTGGTTACAAGTGGATGTGTGAGCACTACGGCACTTCAATCAGCTTTCTGCCCCAATGTGCAGCCGTGCTGCAGCAGTCAGTGATGTCATCACAGTGCTTCCAAATGCCAGACTCTGCAGTGGGAGCACACAGAAGAAGGAGGAAGATGTCGGGTGCCACCATGTTGGGAGGCTGTAGTGTGGAGCAAGTAAGCGCTATTAAGCCAAAGATGGCATCAAAGCTATCCTGAGGAGCGTCATGGAGAAGAGGGGGAAACTACATGGATGGGGGAGAAGCTACATGGATGGGGTTATTGGGTGAGAAGTTACATGGATTAGGGAAAAGCTACATGTATGGGAGAGAAGGTGCATGGATGGGGGGGGAGAAGCTACATGGATGGGGGAGCAGCTACATGAGTGAGAAGCTACATGGATGGGGGAGAAACTACATGTATGGGTGAGAAGCTACATGGATGGGGGTGGAGGAGAAACTACATGGATGAAGGAGAAGCTACATGGATGGGGGAGAAACTACATGGATGGGGGAGAAGCTACATTGATGGGGAGAAGGTACATAGATGTGGGGCGGGGGGAGAAGGTACGTGTATATGGGAGAAGCTACATGGATGAGGGAGAAGCCACAGTGGATATGGAAAGTATTCAGACCCCTTTACATTTTCACTCTTTCATTGCAGCCATTTGGTAAATTTAAAAAAGTTCACTTTTTCATTAATTCACACTCTGAAGAAAAACAAATGTACATATTTGTGCAAATTTATTAAAAAAGAAAAACTGAAATATCACATGGTCATAAGTATTCTGAACCTTTGCTCAGACACTCATATTTAAGTCACATGCTCTCAATTTCCTTGGGATCCTACTTAAGATGGTTCTACTTCTTCATTGAAGTCCAGCTGTGTTTAATTAATCTGATAAAACTTGATTTGGAAAGGCACACACCTGTCCATATAAGGCCTCACAGCGAAGCTGTGAGCTACATGGAACACGGATGAGGGAGAAGCTACATGGACGGGTGAGAAGCTGCATGGAACATGGATGGGGGATGGGGGGAGAAGCTTCATGTAACATGGAGTGGGATGGGGAGAAGCTGTATGGAACATGGAAGGGGGATATGGGGAGAAGCTGCATGGAACATGAAGGGGGATGGGGGAGAAGCTACATGGAAGAGGGATGGGGGAGAAGCTACATGGAACATAGAAGGGTGATGGGGGAGAAGCTGCATGTAAGAGGGATGGGAGGAGAAGTTGCATGGAACATAGAAGGTAGATGGGGGGAGTAGCTGCATGGAACATGAAAGGGGATGGGAGAGAAGCTGCATGGAAATGGAGTGGGTGGGTGTCACGCTTTAGAGGAGAGGGAATCGGGTAACTAAATGGTTTGATGGGATAAGGGGTCAGGGGAGACTAATCTGGCGCTGGGGTCTCTGGCTCACCCTGTTCTTGGAGGTACCTCTGATGGTGAGGAGGTCCGAGCCACCACCCTTTTTCCTAAGATCCTGATTAGCCCTAGGCTGAGGGCCCTACCTCCACCCACGGGACAGGAATCACAGCTACTCCTAAGGCAATAGAACTCCAGGAGAGACTTCAGCTCAGCAGCAAGGCGTCTTCACTAGGGATGAGCGAGTACTAAAATACTCGGACTCTCTAGACTCATAACGAGTAGGTCCCGATACTCGGTACTCATTGCCAGTCTAGCGAGTCCAATGTAAGTCAGTGGTGAAGCGAGTATTGCGTGTAATTCCTCTACTGCTGGATCCTATAAAGAGGTCTTGCAGCAGAGTAAAAACCTGCAATTCCCCATTTCATTAACAGCCAGCGGTAAAAAGCCGTTGGCTTTTATACAATTCTGACAGCCGCTGACAGCTTCCCCGCCACCTGACAGCGAGATCCTCCGCTCCCCCCACTGCCTCCCCACCCTATCCTAACTTAGGATCTAGTGGGGGAGGCTGTGGGGGGAGCGATGGATCCTGCTGTTAGGCAGCCGGGGAGCTGGCCGCGGTCATGCATTAAGTGAAAACTGGTTTACCCCGGTCCGGTGCAATTCGGGACCATAGAGCCCCATGTTATGGGGCGCCGGATTGCACTGGACGGGTACAATCCGGGAGAATCTGGTTTTCAAAACCGGATTATCCCGGATTGTACCAGTCCGGTGCAATCCAGTGCTCTATGGGGCTCTATGGTCCCAGATTGCACTGGACCGGGGCAATCTGGTTTTCAAACTGGTTTTCTATTTTTGACCTTCCCGCCTGGATTTTCAAATGAACAGCTGACTCAGGTCAGCTGTTCATTTGAAGTAGCAGTGCTGGCAGGGTTCATGTGAGTTCATGCTTGCCTGCATGAACTCACATGAACTTTCCCATGGGTGCACAGCTCTGCTACATCTCTGGTGGAGGTTCTCTACCAGAGATGTAGCAGAGCTAAAGAAGAACCCTGGATTGGACTACGTCGGACAGAAGAGGATTTTTTTTTAAATAAAGATGGAGACCCTAAGTGTGTTTTTTTTTTTTTTTTCAAATAAAAATATTTTTTCTCTGTGTTGTGTTTTTATTTAAACAATTTAATAGAAATTCATGGCGGTCATGTGTACCATTGGCGTGACCGCCATGAATTTCGGGCTTAGGGTCAGCTGATCATACAAAGCTGGCCCTAACCCCTTTATTACCCAGTGAGCCACCGCACCAGGGTCCTGGAAGAGTCGGGTTCAGTGCCAGAACATGGCTCTTCAATGAACGCACCATATTCTGGGGCGACTGCGGGCTGGCATTCGCAGTGGGGGGGTGCCCAGAAGGCTTGGGCCTCCCTACACTGCGGATTCCAGCCCCCAGCTGCCTAGCTGTACCTGGCTGGACGTAGAAATAGCGCGGAACCCCACACATTTTTTTTTATTTCATGAAATTCATGAAATAATAAAAAAAAGGGGCTCCCCTATATTATTGTGTCCGGCCAGGTACAAATAGGCACCTGGGGGTTGTTGGCAGCCCGTCGCTGCCTGCTGTATCCGGCTGGATACAAAAATATGGCGAAGCTCACGTCAATTTTTTTATGAAAAATCCAAAAAACAATATGAATGAAAGGGACTGCATCTTTATTAACCCCTCGACCATGGTCGATGGGTTAATAAAGATGCAGTCCCTTTTTATAGGATTGTTTAACCCCTTCCTGACCTATGATGTTGTGGGGTGTCATAGAAGTCGGTGCCTTCCCGACCTGTGACGTTCCACAATGTCATGGCGGGATCCCCGTCTTGTAGCCCCGGTGAACAGCGTTGGCGAAATCTTAGGGGGTCTGACGTCAGGGGGGGGTGGCTTCCCAACCCCTCATCTAAAATACCTGTGATTGGCTGTTGGAACTTCCAACAACAAATCCCAGTAATTGTATCAGCTAGCTAGGGAAGGGGCTGGCACCGCCCCTTCCATAGCATGGAGTGCTGGAGGGGGCGGATATCGCCCCCTCCAGTGATGATGGGAGTGATCTGGGAGTGATCTCATGGGAGTGATCACTCCCATATCACTAGGAAACTATATAGAAGGAAAGAGGGCACCACCAACAAGGAACTCCAAATTAGGAGGCAAATACGGACTGGAGACCCAGTCTTCATCCGGGGTGCCAGTGGGAGACCAAGAACACAGTCTAGAAACAAAGTTCAGAAAAAACACGGCACTTACCGGGACTTCAAAAAGCGGTGTCCTTTATTGCAGGGTTTGCATCACAAAGTGCAGGGAGGGGGTACCGAGGTGACGACGGCACCATTTCGGGCTCTCGCCCTTCTGTACCCCACAAGCTGGCACCCTTGCGCCCCGCCCCCTGTGCCTGCAGCCCTGTGCCCCACACCCCTGCACCCTGCAACCCTGCGCCCCACACCTCTGTGCCCTGCAGCCCACAGCCCTGCACCCCTGCGTCCCTTGAGCCCTGCGCCTCGCACCCTTGCGCCCCGGACTCGTGTGCCCCACAGCCCGGCACCCTTGCACCCCGCAGCCCTGTGCCCGCAGCCCTGCAGCCCACAGCCCTGCACCCCTGTGCCCTGCAGTCCAGCACCCCGGACCCCCATGCACCACAGCCCAGCAAACTTGCCTCCACGCACCCCTGTGCCCCTGTGCCCTGCAGCCCGCACCCCTGTGCCCAGCATGTGCCCACAGCCCTGTGCCCAGGAGCCCGCACCCCTGCGTCTCTGCACCAATGCCCTGCACCCCTGCAGCTTACACCCCTGCATCCCGCAGCCATGTGCCCTGCACCCCTGTGCCCTGAAGCCTGCATCCTTGCGTCTCTGCACCCCTACGTTTCTGCAGCCCCGCACGCCTGTGCCCTGCATCCTTTTGTCCCTGCGCCCCTTGCCCAGTGCTCCTACACCCTTGTGTTCCTATGCCCTGCAACCTTGTGCCCCTGTACCCTGCATCCTTGTGTCCCTGCACCCCTTGCCCTGCACCCCTTTAACCTTGTGTCCTGTGCTCCTGCACCCGTTTTCCTACGCTCCTGTCACCCCCTCCCCTCCTGTGCCCCCCTGCCGCCTGTGCCAGCATTCTCTGCAGTGTCATCTCCCTGCATGGAGATGACGCTGCAGAGGAGCGATGTGACAGCCAGGCACAGCGATATGTGTTATCACTGTGCCGTGGCTCTGTGTCACTCCCTAAGTTCTGTGATCTTACCAGTCACAGCACTTAGGGTCCGGGGAGAGGGAGCGAAGTCTCGTACCTCTCCATGTGGTGATCGGCCCATCGTAATGAGCCGATCACCATAGTAACCGGATGTTGCCATGGCAACCTGACTTTGCCATGACAACATCCGGTCACCTGACCCAAGCCTCAGAGATCATGTGATCTTTGAGAGTTGGGTTTGCCACAGTGATGGTGCACTGTATGACAATGATCTGCCATACAGTGCACCATGACTGTGACCCCAGAGACTACAACAAGGGATCAAGTGTTCTCTTCTTGAAGTCTCTGGGGTCACAGTCATGGTGTACTGTGTAGCAGATCATTGCCATACAGTGCACCATCAGTGTTACCCCAGAGACTGCAGGAAGAGGACACTTGATCCCTTGCTGCAGTCTCTGGATGTAGTAGAGACGATCGAGTGTCGTGGGACCATCGTTGTGGACTACGTCGGACGGTATGAAGTAATAAAGATGGAGTCTCAATTTGTGTGTGTTTTTTTTCTAATAAAAATATTTTTCTCTGTGTGGGGTATTTTTCTTTTACTATTTACCAGAGATTCCTAGTGGCCGGGTCTAACATTGGCCCGACATTATGAATCTTGGGCTTAGTGCCAGCTGCCAATAAAAAGCTGGCATTAACCCCCTATATTACCCAGTTTGCTACCGGCATCAGGGCAACTGGAAGAGTCCTGGGTACAGCACCAGAAAATGGTGCTTCAATGAATGCGACATGGTGTCCTCTAACAAGTTGAATGGAAAATTAGCTCCAATTGTTAGCGGACACCATGTCGCTTTTGGAGAGCCCCTGTGTGCCTAAAAATTGGAGCTCCCCCACAAGTGACCCTATTTTGGAAACTAGACCCTCCAAGGAACTTATCTAGATGCATAGTAAGTACTGTGAACCCCCAGGTGCTTCACAAATTGATCCATAAAAATGAAAAAAGAAAATTTTTGTGGAAAAAAAAAGGATTTTCACTTTTACGGATCAATTTGTGAAGCACCTGGGGTTCAAAATGCTCACAATGCATGTAGATAAGTTCCTTGGAGGCCGAAACAAAAAGTAAGGTGCACTACTAAAGGTATAATGTCCCAATAAGGGTTGGGGGTGCTGCTTTGTCAACAAAAGAGACCATCAATCGTAGAAAAAGAATTGACAAATGCAAATAGCAGCACACCACCACAAATGGAATGTAGAAATCAATAAGTTTTTTATTAGGAACGGAACGACAAACAGTTAAAAACAGTTAAAACACATATACGGACCACTGTCCACAAGGAAAAGAAATCCCTGTAATTCTCAAATGTATATCACAAAACCAGTTTCCTGTAAATGCAGACATAAATGCAACAATAACCAAATGATGCAAACAAATATAAATGCAATTGTGGTTGTTGCATAATCAGTCCCCTGTGTGTCAGGAACTGATCCCAAGTAATATCCAAGGATCTATGAAAAATGCATTATTATGGATACATAACAGACTGGTAAAATATCCCCTAGGCAATAGAACACCATCAACTTAAATCATGTGTGGATCACACAAGGAGCGCACAGCTGGGTGTATTGTGACACCCAGGAGAGACCGGCCCATAAACCTGGTGTGTGTAGAGATCTCAAAGAATGAAGCCAAGGAATAAGGCTATATCTCACCAGTAAGCCGTCTTTCCATCAAACTGTGTGCCCGCAATTTGTAAATCGCCTCTGGTGTGTAGCCAGAGCGGTAAGGAGAGGTACGCCGTCAGGGGTCGTAGTGTGTGGGAGGCAGGGAGCCCGGATCCCACGCGTATCGCCGCTATGAAGCGGCTTCATCAGGAGGCGTGGCTTACATCCGGCGTTCCGCCCTTAAATATCATTATCAATCAAGCGGCTGTGTCGGCCGCGTTATGTGTAACCATGGCAACTCAGGAAAAACCGGAAGTGACGTTCCGGGAGTTCTCTAAGCCATGTGTAAGATTCCAAAGCGATGTGCACATGATAATCTAGTGGAGAAATGATAAAAAGAAGAAAAACTGTAAGAGATCACAAGAGAAATCATGCAGATGGAACATAATGCAGACTCAGATAAGGAATCTCTAATTTGTCCAGAGTTTCCAATTATATTATGATACTCAGTCACACATATAGTGTGTATTGTTTGTAACGCTCAGCATATTAGATGTAGAGGCCATAACCAATAAATAGGAAGGAGTCCATAAATATGTTGTTAGTCATATATATATAATTCTAACAAGGGTCACAAACATGAAAACCATATAGTTATGTGTATCAATTTGAATACAGGTAATCTATGATACAGGCATAGTTTATCACCCCAAAAGGTCATACCATCAGGCTACCTATCAGGGTGTATGTATGGAGACTCTTATTTGAACAGAATCCTACTTGCTTAAACCATGATGGGTCAGTTCTGACCCGGCGTACCTTAAGGACAAAAAGTCCTCATGATACGTCAAACCGGTATAACCCAATATTCACCTCTCCAACAACACCCCAAATGGTGGATTTGTGGTTGTACATATACCACAAATTTAGATTAAAGATGCCTATGAGAAGAATTTGTCGTGAGTAATCATGACCCAACAAAATATAATATACAACATATTTGGTATATGTACCAACTACAAGACAAGGCATACCTTACATGTATGCCTGGTTCTCAAACCTAGAGCGAATACATGTCCGTAGATAAGGTGAAGTGATGCCGAGAAACCCCATCTTGTATATTCTAAAGATCTGTATGTTGAATGAAAGCTTTCATTCAAACAGGGGTAGAAGAATTTTGACAAGCATGGTTATTTGGATTATGCACAAAAAATGTCGAGTACAACCCTTACAATTGTGTAAAGGAACAGTACCCACGTACATATACAAAAGCTGGAATTTCAACAGAAGGGAGGGGGGGGGGGAGGAAGAGAAGGGGGGAGGGGCCTGGAAGAAAATATGATGCTTCAAATCAAAGTCCAGTCAGGTGTAATTTTCCTCTTGAATAAAGGTTCTCCAATATCAGGATGGTGTTGTAGATCATAAAGGTGAGAAGTGTTGAAATGGTGGAATTCCCTTTATAAAGTCCGTCAAAGGGTCTGTGTGCAGAGACGATGATCATCCAATCCAAGGTCTAAAAATAGAGAAGGAATAAGGGGAGAGTTGGAAGAATAATGGGGAGAAAAGAAGTATTGGTTGTTATGATGAATCTAACGGCATATAAGGGATAACCACAAGGATAACCTTGTTATCATATCCCCAAAAAACCAGAAAACAGGAGTTCCTCATTGATTCCCGAGGGAGAAGTCGAATTGAGGTGGTAAATCCACCTCGACTCCAATCTCAAAAGGGGTTTCTTCCTGTCCCCTCCCCTAATGTTGTCTGTGAGTCTCTCCAACCCGACCACTCTAGTCCCCGAAAGTCAACCCTGATGTTTAGTCAAGTAGTGGGAAGCCACAGAAGTTAAAGTGATACCTTTCTCAAAATGGTCCGCAGCTAACTGGATTGTTGATATGTGTTTTTGTATACGTTTTCGCAGCTCCTGTCCAGTCATCCCGACATATAGTTTATTACATGGACAAATAATTGCATAAACAACGAATCTTGTTTTGCAATTAATGTAATGTTTTAGTTGATGTCTTTTGTTGTCCCCCGGATTCAAAAAACTATCCCTAGTCGGGTTCATGAGGGGGCATACACTGCAAGAACCACAGGGAAAAGATCCTTTTAATCTCATTCCACGTCCTAAACTTTGGGTTGGTCTCCTAAAGTGGCTTCGTACCAATGTGTCCCTCAAAGTCGGGGCTCGTCTTGCTGTAATCTTTGGTCTATTCCCAATATCCAAACGTATCCTAGGATCCATGGACAAAATGTCCCAATGGCTTTGTGATATACATTTGAGAATTACAGGGATTTCTTTTCCTTGTGGACAGTGGTCCGTATATGTGTTTTAACTGTTTTTAACTGTTTGTCGTTCCGTTCCTAATAAAAAACTTATTGATTTCTACATTCCATTTGTGGTGGTGTGCTGCTATTTGCATTTGTCAATTCTTTTTCTACGATTGAAAGTTCCTTGGAGGGTCTACTTTCCAAAATAGGGTCCCTTGTGGGGGAGCTCCAATGTTTATTCACACAGGGGCTCTTCAAACACAACATGGTGTCCACTATCATGTCGTGTTTGGAGAGCCCCTGTGTGCCTAAACATTGGAGCTCCCCCACAAGTGACCCCATTTTGAAAACTAGACCCCGCCAAGGAACTTATCTAGATGCATAGTGAGCACTTTGAACCCTCAGGCGTTTCACAAATTGATCCGTAAAAATGAAAAAGTACTTTTTTTTTTGTTTGTTACAAAAATTTTCTTTTAGCCTAAATGTTTTCATTTTCACATGGGCAACAGGATAAAATGCATCCTAAAATTTGTTGGGCAATTTTTCTTGAGTTCACTGATACCTCATATGTGGTCATAAACCACTGTTTGGGCGCACGGCAGGGCTCAGAAGTGAAGGAGCGCCATTTCACTTTTTGAATGGAAAATTAGCTCCAAAAGTCAAATGGCGCTCCTTCCCTTCTGAGCCCTGCCGTGCGCCCAAACAGTGGTTTATGACCACATATGAGGTATCTGTGTACTTAGGAGAAATTGCCCAACAAATTTTAGGATCCATTTGTGTTAGGGTGCTTTCACATCTGCGTTTTTCGTAATTCGCGGCAGATGCGGTAAAAAAACCGCATCTGCCGCGTTTACCGCATAACCGTTCCACTTGCGGCGCGGTTGCGTTTTTTTCTATGCAAAGTATAGGCATACTTGCGGCAGGTGCGGCAAGTGCGGTTTTGCACTTGCGGCAGGTGCGGCCGCGAAAAAAACCGCGGCTTACTGCGGTTTTTTTCGCGGCCGCACCTGCCGCAAGTGCAAAACCGCACTTGCCGCACCTGCCGCAAGTATGCCTATACTTTGCATAGAAAAAAACGCAACCGCGCCGCAAGTGGAACGGTTATGCGGTAAACGCGGCAGATGCGGTTTTTTCACCGCATCTGCCGCGAATTACGAAAAACGCAGATGTGAAAGCACCCTTAGAAAAATTGAAATATCCATTTTTTTTTCCTTCCAAATTGCTTTAGTTCCTGTGAAGCACCTGAAGGGTTAATAATCTTTTTGAAAGTAGTTTTGAGTAGCTTGAGGGGTGCAGTTTTTGGAATGATGTCACTTTTGGGTGTTTTCTGTCATGTACACCCCTCAAAGGGACTTCAAATGTGATGTGGTCACTAAAAAAATGGTTTTGTAAATTTTGCTGGAAAAATTAGAAATTGTTGATGAACTTTGAACCCTTATAACTTGCTACCAAAAAATGTTTTTTTTTCAAAAATTGTGCTGATGTAAAGTAGAGAGAAATGTTATTTATTAACTATTTTGAGTCACATAACTCTCTGCTTTAACAGAATAAAAATTCAAAATTTGAATATTGTGAAATTTTCAAAATTTTTGCAAAATTTTTGATTTTTTTCACAAATAAACGCAAAAATTATCGACCTAAATTTCATACAAACATGAAGCCCAATATGTCACGAAAAAACAATCTCAGAATCGCTAGGATCCGTTGAGGCGTTCCAGAGTTATTACGTCATAAAGGGACACTGGTCAGAATTGTCAAAAATGGCCAGGTCAGTAAGGCTAAAATAGGCTGGGTCATGAAGGGGTTAATGGATATTTCAGAAACATTTTGACGTGGGCTTCGTCGTCTTTTTGTATGTCAGCCGGATACAGCAGGCGGCAACGGGCTGCCCCCAGCTGACTATTTGGACCTGACTGGACACAGAAATACCGGGAAGCCCTTATTTTTTATTTCATGAAATAATAAAAAAAAAAGCTCGGCGCGATTTCTATGTCCAGCCAGGTACAGCTAGGCAGCTGGGGGCTGGAATCCGCAGTGCAGGGAGGCCCAAGCCTTCTGGGCACCCCCCCACTGCGAATGGCAGCCCGCAGCCACCCCAGAAAATGGTGCGTTTATTGAAGTGCCATGTTCTGGCACTGAACCCAGCTCTTCCAGGGCCCTAGTGCGGTGGCTCACTGGATAATAAAGGGGTTAGGGCCTTGTATTATTAGCTGGCCCTAAGCCCGAAATTCATGGGGTCGCGCCAATTTTAGGCATGACCGCCATGAATTTCTATTAAACTGTTTAAATAAAAACACAGCACAGAGAAAAAATATTTTTATTTGAAAAAAAAAACAAAAATACACTTAGGGACTCCATCTTTATTTTAAAAAAATCCTCTTCTGTCCGACGTAGTCCAATCCAGGGTTCTTCTTTAGCTATGCTGCATCTCGGGTAGAGAACCTCCACCAGAGATGTAGCAGAGCTGTGCACCCATGGGAAAGTTCATGTGAGTTCATGCAGGCAAGCATGAACTCACATGAACCCTGCCAGCACTGCTACTTCAAATGAACAGCTGACCTGACAGCTGTTCATTTGAAAATCCAGACGGGACGGTCAAAAATAGAAACTGGTTTGAAAACCAGATTGTACCCGTCCAGTGCAATCCGGCACCCCATAACATGGGGCTCTATGGTCCCGGATTGCTCCAGACCGGGGCAATCCGGGAGAATCTGGTTTTCACTTAATACTTGACCGCGGCCAGCTCCCTGCTAGCCGCGGTCAGTTCTGCGCTCCCTGCTGCCTGACAGCAGGATCCATCGCTCCCGCCACAGCCTCCCCACCTGATCCTAAGTTAGGATAGGGTGAGGAGGCGGTGGGGGGAGCCGAGGATCCCGCTGTCAGGTGGCGGGGAAGCTGTCAGCGGCTGTCCGCTTTGTTTAAAAGCCAGCGGCATTTTACCGCTGGCTTTTAAACAATGAAATGGGGATTTGCAGGTTTTTCCTCCGCTGCCAGACCTCTTTATAGGGTTCAGCAGCAGAGGAATTGCATTTCTCTTGATTTACATTGGACTCGTTACTCTGCTAGTAATCGCTAGGAAACTCTCAGAGTAACGAGTAGAGCTAGTACCCTACTATTCGGCGAGTACCGAGTAGTAACGAGTAGACTTGCTCATCCCTAGTCTTCACAGCTCAGTGATCAAAAGTAAATAACTATCAACAGCATCTGTCAGAGGAAAGGGAAGGTTACTTAAAGGCCCGGGTTGGGGAACTCGAGGTGAGCCACACCCAGCCTCACAACAACCAGCAATTGAGAACAAGACCTTCACATCTGTACCTCATGCAGCTCCTGAAGAATGCAAACACAAACACACACAGCAGCATCAGTAAATTTAGTGCAATCTGAGCATGTGACAGTGGGGGGAAAAGCTAGATGGCACATGGAGGAAGAAGCTGCATAGAACGGAAGGGGAATGGGGAAGGATGAGCTGCATGAGACATATGGGGGAAGGTGAGCAACATAGGATTGAGTGGAATGGGGGTGAAGATGATCTGCATGAGACATATTGGTGGAGAATGAGCAGCATGGGACATATAGGGGGTGAGACGTATGGGATATATGGGAGGATGAGCAGTATGGGACATATGGGGGCAGGATAAGCAGTATGGGACATATGGAGGAGAGATGAACAGCATGAGACATGAGGGAGTGCAGTATGTTGAAGTGTTAGACTGGATTTTCATGGTATGGAGAATAGGTAGCCTGAGGGGGGCACAGTATAGAGAAGTAACATGAGAGGGGCACAGTATGGAGATGGGGTAGCAATGGGAGTGCTCAGTAAAAAGACTGGTATGGCTCAGTATACAGAATGTTTAGCATAAGGGGGCTCACTATAGAGTTGGGACAACATGAATGAGGTGGACAGCGACAAGAGGGCTGCATGGAGTAGAGATCATAGTTCATAAATAAGGAAGGTGTGGTGGGTATAATTCATTATGGGGAGGACACTATAGACAATATATTATGTGTATATATGTATATATATATATATATATATATTAATATATATCAGCGCTATGGTATATGGTGGTATATTACAGCACATGTATGGCAGCACTATAGTATATGGTGGTACATTACAGTACATGTATAGCAGCACTATGGTATATGGCGATACTCCGCTTCCCGCGGACCCACGCTCCTCCACAGTAAAAGTAAAAAAAATCCTCAGTGGGGATACTCACCTGTCCACCGGCTCGCTCCACCTCCGTCTTCTAGGTCCTACAGGCCTTTAGGACCTGTCGATGCCTGTGAAACCGATCAGCTGATCGGTTACATGACCGCTAACTGTCGGGGGGGGGCAGGATTGGTGTCGGGGGGGGGCAGGATTGGTGTCGGGGTGGGGGGGCAGGATGGAGCCGGGGGGGGGCAGAATGGAGGCAGGTGGGCAGGATAAAGCCGGGGGGGCGGGGCACGATGGAGGCAGAGGGGGGGCAGGATGGAGGAGGGGAGGCAGGATGGAGCTTGTGGAGCAGGATTGTAGCAGGAGGCAGGGGGGGCAGGATAGAGGCGGAAGGGGAGGCAGGATGGAGGAGGGGAGGCAGGATGGAGGCGGGGAGCAAGAACAGCGGGGGGCAGGATGGAGCCGGAGGAGCAGGATGGAGCCGGAGGAGCAGGATGGTGGTGAGTGGGGCAGGATGGAGTGAGCGGGGCAGGATGGAGCCGGAGGAGCAGGATGATGGCAGGATGGTGTGGGGAGCAGGATGGTGGCGGGGGGCAGGGTGGTGGTGAGCGGGGAAGGATGGAGTGAGCGGGGCAGGATGGAGCCGGAGGAGCAGGATGGTGGCGGGGGGCAGGATGGTGGCAGGGGGCAGGATGGTGGCAGGGGGCAGGATGGTGGTGAGCGGGGCAGGATGGTGGCGAGCGGGGCAGGATGGAGTGAGCGGGGAAGGATGGAGCGAGCGGGGCAGGATGGAGCCGGAGGAGCAGGATGGTGGAAGTGGGGCAGGATGGAGCGAGTGGGGCAGGATAGTGGTTGGGGGGCAGGATGGTGGAAGGGGGGCAGGATGGAGCCGGCGGGGCAGGATGGAGCCGCAGGAGCAGGATGGAGCTGGCGGGTCAGGATGGAGCCACAGGAGCAGGATGGAGCAAGTGGGGCAGGATGGAGCCGCAGGAGCAGGATGGAGCCGCAGGAGCAGGATGGAGCCAGTGGAGCAGGTTGGTAGCAGGTGGGGGGTGCAGAATGGGGGGGCAGGATGGTGGCGAGCGGGGCAGGATGGTGGTGAGCGGGGCAGGATGGTGGCAAGCGGGGCAGGATGGAGCGAGCGGGGCAGGATGGTGTGCGGAAGGGGTGGGCAGGATGGTGGTGGCAAGTGGGGCAGGATGGACCTGGCGGGGCAGGATAGAGCCGGCGGGGGCAGGATGGTGACGGGGGCAGGTTAATGGCGAGCATGGCAGGATGGAGCCGGCGGGGCAGGATGGAGCTGGCGGGGGAAGGCAGGATGGAGCAAATAGGGCAGGATGGTGGCAGGGGGTGCAGGTTGGTGGGGGGGTGCAGGATGGTGGCGGGGGGCCAGGATGGAGCCAGTGAGGCAGG
This sequence comes from Allobates femoralis, assembly GCA_033576535.1. Classification (NCBI taxonomy): domain Eukaryota; kingdom Metazoa; phylum Chordata; class Amphibia; order Anura; family Aromobatidae; genus Allobates; species Allobates femoralis. The sequence continues at coordinate 17,208 of JARQOC010000810.1, read as the reverse complement.
ATGGTGGGGGGGCAGAATGATGGCAAGCAGGGCAGGATGGAGCCGGCGGGGGAGGCGCAGCACTATAGATTGTTGCCAGCCGAGCGATCGGACACTCATCTTGCTCGGCTCTCCAATATACAGGAGCACTCATTCTGCCACCTCTATAGTCTATTGGAGCTGCTGCTAGACATCTTTGGCTGCAGTTTATCACTCGGAGAACAAAAGGATCTACAGAAGGGCTGGACAACTCCAGTCCTCAAGGGCCGCACACAGTCCATGTTTTCAGGACTTCCATAGCATTTGACAGTTGGTAATCAAATTACCAACTGTCAAATTCTAAGGAAATCCTGAAAACATGGACTGTGTGTGGCCCTTGAGGACTGGAGTTGCCCACCCCTGATCTACAGCCTTTAATCAAACATGCTGGATCCTTATAGAGTCCTAACAAACATTAGGCTGTCCTCACAGGTTTAGCCAACTTTATTCTTATCTGTATGGAGACCTTAATTACTATCTGAAGGCTACGGGCACTCTGACATCTGTGAACCCTCAGAATACGGGAATTCAAATAAAAGATAGGACACACAGTTAAAAGAAAAACCTCAAAAGTCTGAAAATATGAACAGCAAGTCGTTTTGACATTGGCGTGCACTGGCAGGTCCTGTCTGAGTAGTGGTGCTAACTAGACTTGTGCCCCAGTCACATGGGTAGGTCCTGGAAGTACCGCACTACTCAGAGACAGGACCTGTCGGAAGAAGATATCAGCGAGGATCACTGTGGGATCACGGAGAGGCTAAGTAAATGGATGTTAGTGCTGCAGAAAGCACACCCGAAAAAAGGAGCAATAATTGACATGCTCATTATTTTTTGGATGCACCACTAACTTCCCAGTCAAAAAATGTAGCGTCTGAACAGCAAATTGAAAATTCCATTCACTTTGCTGGGAGACATTTTGACTGATCCATTTTTCTGTGCAGTTTAAAAAAAATGCAGTACTAAAAACGGATCAGAAATGCCCAGTGTGAACTTAGTCTGAAGGTGCTATTTACTTAAATTCCTCACCAGATTTTCGCAACAAACCATTCCTTGACAGGAAACTGTCGGCGTCTTAATTTAAAAGGCAATCCAGTCTCTGATGGACACAAATCAATTCGTGGAATGAAGACATTTCCTGTTGCAGACCCAGTAATTACTTTTGCCTGAATCATGTTGGGAAGTAAAGCAGTGACAATCAACCGAGTACCGTTGCAGAGACCTTTTTTGCTGTTGAGATTGCGTAGGAGCATGACAATTGTGGCAATTTTAAGTTTCAGACGATGTGAAGGCATTCCATTTGGTGTAAGTGAATTTAAAAATTCCAGTGGGTATTGGTCAGGGTCATCAGAATCATCAGCATCAATTGAATCATCACTGGTATATTCTGTGTAGTCACCACTCAGGCTATCCATGACCTTAGAGTTCACATGATCAACGTCGTCATTTTTTGGGCAAAGAATGGCATGTGATGCAGCAATATTTATGCTTTCGTTGTTATTAACATCAATGCAAATGTTGTCTCCAAAGATATCACTTATTAAAGAGCCAGTGCAGATCATGTCTGGAGGAATTTCGATGACATCATCTCCAAGGTTAAAATTATTTGAGAGTTCACCATTTCCCAGTTGAAGCAACCAAATGCTGTATTCAGGATCAATGGAACGCATGTTGTTGATGAGCGGCAATCGAGTAAAATGTTGCCAGTGATGTGAATATTTAATGCAGCTCTCTACAATATCCGTTCTTGTTCCATGAGCGATGACAGTAAGACATTGTCTAAAGTCTCCTCCAAGAACAATAAATTTACCTCCAAATGGTGTTTTATTTTTCTTAGAGACATCTGTTGTCATGACATCCCGTAAAAGTAGATCGATCACATGCAATGCATATTTAGATAGCATTGTAGACTCATCAATAATAAAAAGTTTTGTAGTCTTCAAATGTTTGGCTGCATCTGTATCATTTTTAATTCTGGAAACAGATGTTTCATTGACCGGTATTGGAATGCCATAAAGAGAATGGATTGTTCGTCCTCCTTGTAGCAAGTTAGCCACAATTCCTGTACTGGCAGCAGGTGACACAATGTCTCCTTGTCCCCTTAGTTGATGTAGGAGTAGATCATATAGGTATGTTTTTCCACTGCCACCCAGACCGTCGATGAAAAAGCACTTTGGTGTTAAAGTAGTGTCTTCTAAAGCTTGCCTTATAGCATTATAGGCCAAAAGTTGTTCCTCATTTAGAGTAGCTTTCATCTCTGCAGCTGTTGTTAATTCATAATCCTTATCATAGTGTGGGAGTAGTTGTGGTTTCTTTACTGGGTGTGGTAAATTAAAATCACTATAAGTTTTGGCATGACCTTTCAGAACATCTTGCACATCAGTCATAGCATATCCTTCACAATTCACACACTCTTGAGTGTTGGAGTGGTATGCATGGCAGTAGTCTTGTAGAAAGTATTCCTTAAACTCATTCCACAACTCAAGAGGATTAGCTGGAGGACCAAAAATACAGATATAGGCAAACATGTCCCAAAGCTGTGCAGGCATGTTGAGAATACAGGCATCAAGTAAGGTATTTCTCCAGAGACTATCATCGAATAGTAATCCAAGTGCTAATGCCGCCTCTTTGATTGCCTTTTTTTTTCTTTTTTTTTTTCTATTGCTTATGTATAAATGTATGTGTCTTCAGAATTTGTGTCATTACTAGCCTGAAGAAGGGAACTCAGCGTCCCGAAAGCTTGCTATGTTTACCATCTTTTCAGTTAGCCATTAAAAGGTATCAACCACTGAGGACTCTCAGATTGCAATATATGCCTCTTTGAACGTTAGATGTGTGACGTTAACAGTTTTAATGTTCTCAAAACTGGTTGCCCCTTTGACATGCAGTAACAACAACCGTAAATAGTAGCGTTCTTGATCTTTCACACTGACAGTATACATTCTTCCAATAACAGAACCACCCCCTCGCTTTCTAAGTTCCCAAGACCCTTCTTTCCAAACAAAGTACAAATTTGGCGGTATAAATAATTATGAGCATGTTGGTCGTTCTGATTAAGCTCGAAGTAGGCCATAAGTGTAGAATTGTTATGGAGCTTTTGGCTGATGTTGGCAATGGAGTCATTCTCATGAAAATACAGTGGTTGAGAATGAGGCAGATGTACGGCAAGGCGAATGATGCTGTGAGATTGTTTATGCATCGGATAAGCAAATATTCGCCAAGCTGCCTCTGGTGCACTAACATATCTTTAATCCATGAATTGGTGTGTTTCATCATGTTGGATGTTAGTCTGGCAAATTTCAAGATTGGCTTTATCATGTCCTTTGTAGACGTATTTAAATATTTGACACTCTGAATGGAACCACAAACTTCGACATTAATATGGCACTTGTATTTCAATAGTAGGAAAGGATTATATGGAACTACCCACGAATTGTCAATCATCTTCGAATGGTGTTGAAACGATGGGCCCAAATTTCTGCGATAAGTAGGATAGGCATCCTTTGCAATGACAGTAGATGGTTGAAAATCTTTTGTGAAACCTTTGGTACACTTACCAAGATCCATACAGGGAGAATTGGGGTTGTATTCTCCACAAGGACCATGAATCATGTGTTGCAGAACAATCTTATGGAGCTGAGGGTAGTAGGTAGCATCAGGAATTTCAGCCCAGACTGTATTGTCTACTTCCACCTCAGTCCTTAATTTGGAGTTGCTATCCAGAATGACCAAAATGTGAGCGTGTGGGAGACCACGTTTTTGAAATTCAGTTACATGAACCATAGCGCAAAGTTTTCCAAATAATCCGTTGTTAATGTCTTTTAAGAGTGCTTCCAGTTTAATTTTGAAGACACGTGCCACCAAATCAGGTCTGTGTTCAACACGCTGCCATGGTTCTAAATTGTTAGTAATCTCACTCCATTTCGGATTACAGGTCATGGTGATGAAAAGATCTGGGCGACCATATTTAGTAACAATAGCCATGGCATCTTGGAAGCGTTGTTTCATGTTTCTGGGACTGCCTTCAAAGGAAGATGGTAAAATGACAGTTTTTCAAATGGGGATGCCCTTTTCTATGGATTTTTTTCAGTAGATGTTCTTGGAGTACACAGTAATCCTCCACTTTTAAATCCTTTTGGTGTTTACGGATATAATTTAGGTGATTAGCTTCGATTTTTCACATAAGCATCTACTAAGTACTGCTGTATTAGCTTGCCACCATTCATGAGTGGATTAAAGTGATTATGGATAGACAGCACATAGCAGTAATATTGCAGTTGTGTAATCCTGCGTGGACTTTGGCCTTGTTGTTTGAGTCCATCATGCCAGCCTTTGTCTCCATAAGGGAAAAATAAAGGATACAGTAAAGCATCCAAATTATTGTGGAGAATGCTGACTTGTGTTTTTGGGGCCAAAGGGTTTTTTGGGTCAGGTTTTAAATTAATTACTATGTCTCGATTGAATGGTGGCTCTCCATTGTTATTTTCAAATACGACGGCCACTAAATTGACAGTGGGATTATTATAGCGTCAAGGGTCTTGATTCCGATCATGTTTAAGGGCCATGGTTATATTTGGCATGACAGTGCCATTTTCTACAGCTTTAAGATGTTCCTCGTGTTCCACATCACGTAACATTTTGTAGGCAGCTACAAATGGATTGACATTGTCTAATTGAAGAGCAATGATACTCATCAAAGTCGGATTACATTTTTGATTCTCTTGACATTGGAAACGTTGTTGATTAGCAGTATCGGTATCCAAAATGTAAAGTTGGGCATACGCTGGAACTTGATCATCAGACGGATGTAGTGTTGCAGTGCGATGATATATTTGTCCATGTATACGGAAGCAGTATGGGCCATATCCAGGTGGTGGGGAAATATTAGCACCCATGGAGGCGAAAGCAAATGAACTGTTTATGCTTCGGATGTTGTCCATGAGATTTTTACTGAATTCACTTTCTCCTTTCAGCAAACGTTTGAAGACCTCAGGATATTGGGGTATGGCTACATGGACTTTACCCTTGTGACAACACAGAGTAAAATTTTTATCAGATGGTATTTCTGCAGTAAAATGTAATGCTTGACAATGTTAACATAAATAGTTCATAGCACCACAGCTGTGTTCTACTATGGTACTGTCATCATTAGTGAAACCTGTAGGATGTAGAGGTACAGGTGTTGGTAACGGAGCATTAGGGTACCTTTACACATGGCTACATTTGTAGCTTGTCACCAGGTAACTTACAGGTTGCAGTGAAATCATGGATACATGGTTCTATCTTGTTGCTGTGTACAAATGGAATCATGTATCCATGATTTCACTGCAACCAGTAAGTTACCTGGTGACAAGCTACAAAAGTAGCCGTGTGTAAAGGTACCCTCAGAGTGTTTGTGTAAACCAACATATATAAAGCGTCGAACTGGTAGAGGATTGTTACTGTGCGCATATTCACTGAATGAGGAGGTGGAATGTGTATCATGCGCAGGGTCTATGAATGTGGAGGTGGAAGCTGTATTTTTACGCTGCTTACTGCGTGCAGCAGCAGCATTTGTTAATAGCATTTTTTTTGACTTAGGAGACTCATGTGTGATGCGTTTATTAAAAGCAGCCTTAACGGTGTCCAGGCGACGCTGTTTGTCGTATGGAGTCTCGTCAGCACACTGTTTGCACTTACGTGCAGAATTGGAAACTGGTAGAGGAGGTTTAGTGCGCGCACATCCGATGGATGGGGACATCGAAGGTGTATTGTGGGCAGAATCAATGAATGTGGACGTGGAAGTGTTATTTTTGCGACGTTGACGGCGTGCAGCAGCTGCATTTGCTAATCGAATTGTTTTTTCCTGTGGAGACTCATTAGTGATGCATTTGTTAAAAGCAGCTTTAATGTTGTCCAGGCGATGGCGTTTCTCTTCTGGAGTCTCGTCAGCACGCAGTTTGCACTGAGATGCAGAATTGGCAGCTTTTTTCTCGGTGTCATTAGCATACTTGGTATCAGACCTCATGTTGATGAAGATAAAGAACTTTAAGAGTGGTGGCAAACAGCAGGTTAATAACAGGCAGTGTCAGGTATATAGTATACTGTATATGGTAAATAGCTGTTGAATAACACAGGTCAACAAAAAAAATTTTTTTTTCTGGTGCCCAAAATATTTTAATGAATTTGGGGTATTTTTGGGGTGCTGATTCTGAATATGCTATCAGTTTTGCCAGATTGGCTCAAGTTTTTGAGATTTTTGGTATCTTATTTATAGCACTTGTTCGTAAATGCGACGCATCATCTCATTAATTTCTTTGGATTAGTACTTGAACTGAGCAGTTCTCAATATAGTTTTGTGTTAATTAGTGTTCTAAAAGTTTGTTCATAGCTTGATTTTTTGCACTAACTTTATGTTTGTTGTCTGTTGTCCAGTGAAAAGCATGAACTCATCAAGAAGAAGTTGTCTTAACGATCCAGACTCATTCTGTTACATTTGTGGTGAATATACACTGACAAAACATAGAAGAAACATAACAGACTTCGTTAAAAAAGTAGCAAAAAAACGTCTTTTTTGTTACACATTTTACGAAAAATCTCAAAAACTTGAGCCAATCTGGCAAAACTGATGACATATTCAGAATCAGCACCCCAAAGTTACCCTAAATTCAATGAAATATCTTTGGCACCAAAAATGCTGTTGACCAGTGTAATGGACAGTGTCCTTTTATTGCAAATAATAGGTTAATATACTCAGTCTGTGGTATTGGCAAATAATAGGTTAATTTAACGCAGTCTCTATTTCGCACCAAATAGAAGTTCAAAGAGTAATGGACAGTGTACTTCAGTGCCAAATAACAGGTTAATATACCCAGTGTGTGTTATAGACAAAGAGGATAATTTAAGGCAGTTTCTGAGTGCAATAGGCAGTAAATAATAGTCAGTATATATATGGCACCAAATAGATGTTAAAACAGTTGCTGGCACCGAATAGGTTGATTAAGGGAGTGTGAAATATTTGTGACAAAATGTGACAGGAACATTTCCAAAACTAATACATATAGTTTTTGAAAAGAGTCTTATCTTTTTTATGCCTAAAATAGCGGGGAGCTTGAAGTCCGACGTCACTGTGACAGGCTCTGCGCAGTAGAAAATAGCTCTGAGGTAAAATTTCAAATTTCGCGGTTTAAAATGGCGCCGGCATATCGTGTTTCGTGCCGCTATTCTGATTGGTAGCTCACGGCTGGCTGCGACCAATCAGAGTAGCAGGGCACGGCGCCATATTTAAAATGTGAAGTAAAAAAATGGAGATTAAATATGGCGCCGTGTTTTGCACCGCTCCTCTGATTGGTCGGCGCCAGCCGCGAGCGATCAGAGGAGCGGGGCACGGCGCCATGTATAAAATGTGAAGTAAAAAAATGGATATTAAATATGGCGCCGTGTTTCGCACCGCTCCTCTGATTGGTCGGCGCCAGGCACGAGTGACCAATCAGAGGAGCGGGGCGGGGCACGGCGGCATATGTGAAAGACAAAGTCATCACTGTATTTTAAACTGTATGGTAAACACATCACGGGCGGGAGACGACCGGCGTTAGGCGGTCGTTTCCCGCCCACGGGCCACCGGCCGGAGCCAGCTGGGAGACGACCGCCGTTAGCCGGCCGCCACACACCACAGTCCCGCGGCCGGAGCGAGCGCAAGCCTGACGGGAGACGACCGGCGTTAGGCGGTCGTCTCCCGACTGGCTCGCGGCCGGCTGAGTTCCGGCCAGCCACGAGCCAGCCGGCATTTTCCGCCGTACAGCGAGCCGCGATTGTGATTGGTTGCTCGCGCCTGGCGGTGACCAATCAGGATAGCGTCGCGCTCTATGGCGCCATACTTCAAATACACTTTACTCAGTGTCTTTCAAATATGGCGGCATAGCGCGCGCCGCTATTCTGATTGGTCGCCACGCTGAATACGGCGACCAATCAGAATAGCGGCGCGCGCTATGCCGCCATATTTGAAATACACTGTACTCAGTGTATTTGAATTATCGCGCCATAGAGCGCGCCGCTATTCTGATTGGTCGCCACGCTAAATACGGCGACCAATCAGAATAGCGCCGCGCGCTATGCCGCCATCTTCAAATACACTTAGTACAGTGTATTTCAAAGATGGCGGCATAGCGTGCGGCGCTATTCTGATTGGTCGCCATGCTGAATGCGGCGACCAATCAGAATAGAGGCGCGCTCTGGCGCGATACTTCAAAAACACTGTACCACGCTTAATGCGGCGACCAATCACAATCGGGGCTCGCGGTACGGCGGAAAATGCCGGCTGGCTTACGGCTGGGCGGAGCTCAGCCACGGCTATGTACAGCATGGAGCTCAGCGGCTCGCCAGCCGGGAAATGACCGGCTAAAGCCGGTCATCTCCCGACTGACTCGCCTCGGACCTCCGTGCCATAGGTAGCCGCGGCTGAGCTCCGGGCAGCCGCGTGCCAGTCGGTCGTCTCCCGGAAGGCTCGTGCTCGCTCCGACCGCAGGACCGTGGTGTGTGGCGGCCGGGAGACGACTGGCTAACGGCGGTCGTCTCCCGGCTGGCTCGCGCTGGCTCCGGCCGGCGGCCCGTGGACGGGAGATGACCGGCTAAAGCCGGTCGTCTCCCGCCCGTGATCTGTGGTGAACGGGAGATGACCGGCTAACGCCGGCCGTCTCCCAACCGTGTGTTTGGGGCACTGTACTAGCGGCTGTAAGCGTGGCGGGGCTGCTTGTGTCCCGCTCTGCTTAGGGCCGCCATGTTGGTTCACCCGTTCAGGGTGTACACTGTGGTGACGTCATCGTAGCCGATGACAAAGTGACGGAAGTCCTGGCCAAAGTGACGGAAGTGAGCTTGGGCTTTTATATATTAGATTTGTGTGTATGTGTTTATGCATGTGTGTATTTGTGAGTGTATATATGTGTAATTATGACTTGATAAAAATCCTTGCAGCACACAGCTACTATCAATGATGTACAAGTGCTATAAGCCATATGTGTTTGAGGAAAAAATTCAAAAACTTACGTTTTTTCAAAAAACTCAAAAATCTTTCTTTTAATTCTGAAGTTCTTAGTACATACATTGGCCAATGTCTGCTTGCTCATCAACTGCGACAAAGTGACTTCAGGCATGATGAGTCCTATCTGACATCCCTGCCCTCCTTGTCCACCCCCCCACTTTTCAGTGGGCAGGCACCATCTATACCCTCGATCACCTGTCGCAGTTGATGAGCAAGCAGACATTGGCCAATGTATGTACTAAGAACTTCAGAATTAAAAGAAAGATTTTTGAGTTTTTTGAAAAAACGTAAGTTTTTGAATTTTTTCCTCAAACACATATGGCTTATAGCACTTGTACATCATTGATAGTAGCTGTGTGCTGCAAGGCTTTTTATCAAGTTGTTTGACTCTGCATCTTTGCTTGCACCAGTTCACACTGGTCTGCGAGTGCTGTGCAGCTTTTCTTGTTATATGTGTAATTATGTGTATATGTATGTGTATTTGTGTGTGTGCATATGTGGGTATATGTGAGTGTGTATTTATGTGTGTGTGTCAGTGTATAGGTGTGTGTATGTGTGAAATTATGTGTACATGTATGTGTATTTGAACTAAGTATTTTCAGGTTCCCCTGGAATTGCTGTGTATTTTCAGGTCTCCATGGGTTACTAACCATCTACCTAATACAATTGGTTCCGCTTATCTTACAAATCTGGTTTCTCTGTCCCTGCTCCTCCACCCCTCCCTAACTTCATTCTGCTTTGCTTCACCTGTCATATCCACCAGAGCATATAACGCTGTTTTGCCTTCTTTTTTCTTTCAATTGCTTATGTATATATGTATGTGTCTTCAGAATTTGTGTCATTATTAGCCTGACGAAGGGGCCGCAGCGTCCCGAAAGCTTGCTATGTTTACCATCTTTTCAGTTAGCACATTAAAAGGTATCAACCACTGAGGACTCTCAGATTGCACTAACTTATTATTATTATAATAATAAATGTGGATGTGTATGTAACCATGTATATGTGTGTGTGTGCAGTGCACTGTGTCTCCTTATACAGGCCCAGTCTTGTGTATTATTTCTGCTCTTTTATACAGGTGTAGCACAGCTGAATTCGCCTTATTGAACTGTCTATTAACTCTTTAGGTCTCTACATTTCTCCTCCACCATATGCGCTCACAGTGGCTGGATGTGTTTCTTCTTGTGTATAAAGTCATATATCTACGTATACACACATCTGTGCATTCACTGACAGCCCCGTGACCCGTGCTGACAGCCGGCCGCCGCGACCGCGATAGCGCCGTCCGGAGAGGAGGGAGGACGGGAAGTGAGAGAAAGCTCACTTCCTGCTGCTGTGCCCGCCCCTCCTCTCCTCCTCACTGCGGACCGCGGGACAGTGGAACCGCGCACGGCGGCGCGGTGAGTATGACTGCAGTGCCAGGGGACAAACACCGCTTACCGCTAGCACCCCCGGTCCTCTGGCAGCAGCAGCAGCTGCTTGTTGTGAGCAGCCGAGAGCAGGGCCAGGGCCGTGTCCGCGCCTCCCGCTGCTGGGCAAGTACAGCCCGGCTCCTGGAGACGGCAGTGAGTGCCGGATGTTGGAGGTGCACAGACAGGCAGGAGCTAATCTGTCTGCTGCACCAAGCTGGACATAACCGTGGTGTGCACGGTGGAGCAGGTGCAGGTGCTGGGGGCTGCAAGCTGATCACCAGGAGGGACTTACAGATGCTGTAACAGGTCAGACAGTGTTCTGTGCCCCTGCCCCATATACTGTGTTCCCTCTCCATATACAGTACCCCCTAAATTGTGTGCCCCCTCCCACTATACTGTATGCCCCCTTACTGTGCCCTCCCCATATACTTTGTGCCCCCTCCCCATACTGTGCATGCCCACCCCATATACTGTACCCCTATACTGTGTGCACCCTCCCCAATGGCGTAACATCCACGGTCGCAGCTGCGACCAGGCCTGAAGGTACAGGGGCCCGCTGACCCCTGGCGCATCCGCTTTACATGGATGTGTATCCCTGAGGACGCACATCCATGTCCCCAGGCGGCTGATCACAGCACCGTTCTCTCTCTTCCCCCGCCACTGTCCTGGCCAATCACAAGCCAGTCGACGCATGACCTCAGCTACTGGCCTGTGATTGGCTGCCCAGACGGCTCGTGGCATGTAATTGCCCAGAACAGCGGCACTGCAGTCATCTCCTTGACTCAGATGCCGTTAGTCCTGGCTCCTCCAAGCTTCTGCAGGCTGAGAGAGGCGCCGGTGGGGTGGACCGGTGAGTAGTGTCCCTGTGTGTGTGTCCCTGTGTGTGTGTGTCCCTGTGTGTGTGTGTCCCTGTGTGTGTCCCTGTGTGTGTGTGTGTCCCTGTGTGTGTGTCCCTGTGCGTGTCCGTGTCCCCGTGTGCGTGATCGTGTCCCTGTGTGCGTGTCCGTGTCTGTGTCCCTGTGTGTGCATATGTGTCCCTGTGTGTGTATGTGTGTTGCGAGGATGTATGCTATATAGAGGGTTATGAGGCTGCACTATTGCATTATACTATATGAAGGGCTGTGACGCTGCATTATATTATGTGAAGGGCTGTAAGGCTGCATTATATTATGTGAAGGGCTGTGATGCAGCTTTATACTATATGGAGGGCTGGGACGCTGCATTATACTTTATGGAGGACTGTGAGGCTGCATTTTACTATAATGGAGGACCATACATACCAGGATAAAGGCATATTGCAGGAGGAGGACCATACATACAGTGGCGTACCACCCACGGTCGCAGAGGTCGCAAGTGTGACCAGGCCCGGAAGTACAGGGGCCCGGCACCCGCTGACCCCTGCGACTGCTTTACATGGATGTGCATCCCTAGGACGTACATCCATGTTTCTGCATAGTGCTCTGCCAGGCCGGTCCCCAGGCGGTTGATTCCGGTTGCCAGAGGACAGGAAGGCGCGGTGGCGCAGCAGCTTTCAAATTCCTGCAGCTGCTGCGTCACGTGCTGCATCTCAGGATGGAGCCGTGAGCTTCTGGAGGTCCGGAGAGTCTGGCGACAGCCTCCTCAGTCTCCCGCCGTGTGTCTAGTCCTGGCCGCTCATCCAGAAAGTGAGGACACACTGTTGCTGAATACTCACAGAAGAGAAGAAGAGAGGTGAGAGGAGGAAAGCGCCAGGGGACACAGGAGGAGGAAAGCGAGGGAGACAGAAAAAGGGGACTTAGGAGAAGAAGAGTGGGGGACACAGGAGGACGGGGGATAGAGGAGCAAAACGAGGGATGCAGGGAGACGGAGGAGGAGAGTGAGGGACACAGGAGAGCGGGGACCCAGGAGGAAGAGAGTGGGGATCACAGGAGAACTGGGGACAGAGGAGGAGGAGAGTGGGGGACACAGGAGAATGGAGGGCAGAGGAGGAGGAGAGCGGGGGACACAGCAGAATGGAGGGCAGAGGAGGAGGAGAGCGAGGGACATAGTAGGAGGAGAGCAGGGGACAGAGGAGGAGGAGAGCGGGAGACATAGGAGAACAGGGGAAAGAGGAGGAGGAGAGTGGGGGACACACAGGAGGAGGATAGCGAGGATAGATGAGAACGGGGGATAGAGCAGGAGGAGAACAAGGGACACAGGACGATGGGAGACGGAGGAGGAGAGCGAGAGACACAGGAGAGCAAGGACACAGGAGGAAGAGAGTGGGGATCACAGGAGAACTGGGGACACAGGAGAATGGAGGACACTGGAGGAGGAGGCGGGCGACACAGGAGGAGGAGAGTGGGGGACACAGGAGAATGGGGGACAGAGGAGGAGGAGAGCAGGGGACCGAGGAGGAGGAGAGCGGGGGACAGAGGGGAACACAGGAGGACGGGGATAGAGGAGGAGAACGGGGGACACAGGAGGACAGGGGACGGAGGAGGAGAGCGAGGGACACAGGAGAGCGGGGACACAGGAGGAAGAGAGTGGGTATCACAGGAGAACTGGGGACAGAGGAGAAGGAGAGTGGGGGACGCAGGAGAATGGAGGACACAGGAGGAGGAGAGCGGGGGACACAGGAGGAAGAGAGCGGGAGATACAGAAGAACGGGGAATAGAGGAGGAGGAGAGCGTGGCACAGGAGAATGGGGGACAGAGGAGGACACAGGAGGAGGTGGAGAGTGGGGCACAGAGGTGAAGAGCGGGTGACAGAGGAGAGCAGATGAGTCCACTACTGGAATAAGCTTGGGCGGTGACACTGGGTTTTGGAGTGAGTCTACTGTTTTCTGCAGTTGTCACTAATCCTATTTTTCAGATCTTGGTGGGGCTGCATATATAACACACTATATAGAGAGATATAAGGCTGCACTAATGGAGAGCTATGAGGCTGCATATATAAGGCTGCACTATAGGGGCTGCACTACATGGAGGACGGAGCCTGCATTATACTGTATAGAGGGCTGTGAGGCTGTATTATACTATATAGAGGTCTATGAGGCTACTATATGTAGGATGGTTGGGTTGCATTCTAATAACTGGATGACTATTGGGGCTACCTTGTGAATGGGGGACTATGGGATGCATTATAATACATGGAGGACTATGGGGATATATTGTAATATATGGAGGAATATGGGATGTGTTATAATAATAATTGGACGCCTATCATGGCGGGAGGAGGAAGACCATATATACCAGAAAGGGGAACATATATACCACGATAAGGGCCACATTCCAGGAGGAGGACCATATATAGCAGGGTGAGGGACATTAATACATAGAGGGGTCAATTTGTGAGTCTTTATAGAACTTTGAACGTTACACGGGGCCCAAGCATCCGACCAACGTGTGCCCGTGGGTGGGGGGGGGGGCCCGGTCTGAATTTCGCACCGGGGCCCACCAGACTCTAGTTACGCCACTGGGTAGTAACAATACTGTACAGTGCAGCCTGGACTGTGCTATGTGCACAGCAGGAGCAGAGATAGCTGGTGTTCTTTCTGATGTGTCGTTACAGTGTGTCAGTGCAGTTTGGGGGCAGGTGCAGCATCTCTCGGCCTCATTCACTGATAGCAGGCAGAGATTGTGCGGATACTGAGGCTAGGAGGCTGACGCACGGAGGCTAGGAGGCTGGAGGCTGACACACTGAGGCGTTGTATGGAGCTGATGCCTTTCCTGTCCCCCAGGGATGTTGTGACCCCGGTGACCTGTGTGCAGTCCTGTTTGTCGATCGCTGACTGTCGCCCTATCCGCTCTCCCCGGGGATCGCTCTACCTTGCGCTCACATTCACACAACAGAGGAACAGCTGCAGCGCGCTAAGAGTTAAAACTCCAAATGCTTTTATTAGCTGTGATGTAGTGCGGTGTACACTGATTGGCTGAAAGTTTTGAAGTGGGAGGGGCTTGTGTTCTCGCTCTGCGGTCCCTGGAATCACAAAGCCTGCGGAGAGAGGAGAGCGGAGACCCTGGGCTAAGTGTGACCGGGGAGAGTGCTGCACGGCGGGGAGGAGGAGAACTCAGGCCGGGGAGGAGGACCGTACCTGGGAGCAGGAAGATCACACCGCGGGGATATAACATCATATGTGGATACTGCATGAAGGAGGAGAGTGGAGACCGGCCGGAGGTAAGAGATAGCGGATACTGTGCATCCATCACTGACACCATGTGCTGCTGCTCCAGCTACAACCACTCACTGCACCCGGCTATACCCCATCACTGACTGGCCGGACTGCGCCTGTTGGACTGTAACGGAAATCCTGCGACGCTGATTGGTCGCACCCGGGCGGGCGCGACCAATCAGCGTCGCGGGATTTCCGTTACAGAGAGACAGACAGACACGATAAGACTATTATATAGTAGGATATATGTCATCCTGTTATAATTGTGGTCTTATTAAGACAATCTAGGAATCATGTAGTAGTCTATGTAGCCTATAGGATTTCTGTACTGTATTTTGCAACTACTCAGATATATGGTGTCTATTTGTGCACAAAGAGATTATATTGTACCCTGATGAAGTTATCATAGAATATGTACACTCATATTGATCAACCCTCACTCCCTGTTCACCTTGACATTTGGTTTTAAGCGTGGTATTTTACCTGTCCCCACATATTATTAATAAAGTTTTTCACTTTGTATATATCCTGGACTTGAGTCGTTTTTATTTTGGGTTGTACATGTAAGTGTGTGACTGTCCATTGATATATAAATCCTAAATGGTGCCACAAATATGGATTATCTATATACTAATGTAGGTTAAATTGGTGGTGGAATCCTATACATCCACAATGTGGCACAGAGGTATATCGTGTTTACTATCGTGTTTCCACTACATGCACCACTGATCCCATCCCCTCACACCTACTCCAGTCTCTCCATCCGGACGTCACCACTCACCTAACCAAAATCTTCAACCTCTCCCTCTCTTCTGGCATTTTCCCCTCCTCCTTCAAACACTCAATCATTACTCCATTATTAAAGAAAACCACTCTCGACCCAACCTGCACAAATAACTACAGACCAGTCTCCAACCTCCCCTTCATCTCTAAACTCTTGGAGCGCCTGGTCTACTCCCACCTCACCCGTTACCTCTCCGCTCACTCTCTTCTAGACCCATTACAGTCTGGCTTTCGCCCCCTTCACTCTACAGAAACTGCCCTCATCAAAGTGACCAATGACCTACTGACAGCAAAACGTAATGGCGACCACTCTCTGCTTATTCTTCTAGATATCTCTGCAGCTTTTGACACTGTTGACCACCATCTCCTACTCTGTGTTGCACTCCTTTGGAGTAAAGGACACCGCTCTTTCCTGGCTCTCTTCCTATCTTTCTGACCGCTCTTTCAGTGTATCATTTGCTGGCTCTACTTACCCCCCCATCCCCCTCTTCCTCACACTATTGGGGTCCCTCAGGGTTCAGTCCTTGGACCTCTTCTCTTCTCTTTCTACACAGCCCCAATTGGTCACACCATCAGCAGATTTGGCTTCCAGTACCATCTCTATGCTGACGACACACAATTATACACTTCAGCTCCTACCCTTAAAGAACACCAATGACTGTCTAGCTGCCGTTTCCAACATCATGTCGGCTCTCTATTTAAAACTCAACCTCTTTTACTCCCGCCCTCCACTAACCTCCATAAATCTGATATCTCTCTCAGTGTGCGGTACCACGATAACTCCTAGGCAGCAGGCTCGCTGTCTGGGTGTCATGTTTGACACCGATCTCTCCTTCACCTCCTATATACAATCTCTCATCCGTTCTTGTCGCTTACACCTGAAGAACATCTCTAGAGTCCGCCCCTTTCTCACCATGGAAACAACTAAAACCCTCACCGTGGCCCTAATCCACTCCTGCCGTGATTATTGCAATTCTCTGTTAATCAGCCTCCCCCTCTCTAAACTTTCCCCTCTACAGTCCATCCTTAATGCAGCAGCCAGGATCACCTACCTGGCCAATCGTTACTCAGATGCCTCCGCTCTGTGCCAGTCATTGCATTGGCTGCCTATACACTGCAGGATAAAATTCAAATTGCTTGTTCTCACCCACAAAGCTATTCACAATTCAGTGCCCCCTACATCTCCTCCATCATCTCTGTCTATCACCCCACCCATTCTTTACATTCTACAAATGACCTTCGACTAACATCTGCACTAATCCGATCCTCCCACTCCCGGCTCCAAGACTTCTCCCGAGCCACACCAATTCTCTGGAATGCTCTACCCCAAGAAATCAGGAACATCCACAACTTGCATGGCTTCAGACGCTCAGTAAAAACACATCTTTTCAAGGCGGCCTATCATGCTCCCTAACAAAATTCCTTTGTACTGTATATAGCCCATTCACTATCTCTCTCGACATAACTCTTCTTCAAACTCCACCAAACCCAAAAGATCTACACAGATTGTCTGGTGACCATTCATGTAACTTTATTTCTATCCCCCATTTCCTCAAGATGCCTGGACCATCAGTGTTATAAGCCCCTGTACCTTGTATAACCCCTATCTCGTTGTAGATTGTAAGCTCTTGAGCAGGGTCACCCTTATTTTTTGTTTTATCTATTGTATTGAATTTTTTACATTGATTTCATGCTTATTGTATTGTTTCCTATTATTATACTGTATTTTTCTACTGGAACTACTGTTATATTGTGTATTTTCTTACTGCATTATACTGTGTATTTTCATCTATTACCCACTGTAGTGTAAAGCGCTGCGGAATATGTTGGCGCTATATAAATAAAGATTATTA